>BMAV01009445.1:458023-473596 GCA_019973955.1 Trichonephila inaurata madagascariensis
TTTTTTTTATAGTGGGTCCTAAGATTCAGAATTCTCAAGCAAAATTTATATCGTTTGGAGCCATTGACATACTATTTTATAAACGTAAAAATTAACTCTTAATATGACTATTAATAACATTTTACGACTGTTTGATTACACACGTTCGGGGCCCCTGTAGCTAGGGGGGCCCGTATCATTGATACTGGCTCCCTGATAAGGCAGGCTACACCCCTGATGAGAAGGAATGTTCCTCAGAATTTGAAATCCATTCTTATTTTCTCGAACTATGTTATGCTATCGGGAAATCGGGACTTATGTTTGTTTTATTTATAACTGTTTAAAATTTAGCATATTTATTCAACTTATAAATCTTATTTTGAGAAATTCGCAAAAAATTTTGCTTGATCGAAAGAATTATAGGCGGCCTGCTGCCGCCCCCTTGTTTCGGCCGCCCTCGTGCGGTGCACATGCTGCACACCTGCTAGGATCGGCCCTGAGTCTCCTATATCCAAATTTCGGGCGGATAATTTAAAATTTCCCTTTAAAATAATTAAATAGTGCTCATGACTCATAATACCATGAAAAAATACCAAATTACCTAATTCTGAGGCCAATTTACACCCCCACGCCAGAACACCTTCACTTCAAAGCTTCAGCATGAAAGTGAAGGAGTTCTTGTTCCGCATAAATTCATGGGATTAAACTCCTTATTTTTTCATTTACAAGCTGTTATAGGCTCATCAGAACCAAAAATGTTGAATTGTCTGCCATCCCAAACAATTTGCTGTCAATTTTGAATTTTCTGAAACTTAATTCCAAGAATCTAGGTGGATCAATAAAACATAGCAGTAGAAGTGTTCTTGCGTGGGGGTGTAAATCGGCCATAGAATTAAGCAATTTGGTATTCTAAGCAGCTCTACGGCTGCTTAGAGTACCCACATGCCACGCACTGTACATTTACAAACATCCATGTCTTCGGGGTTCGAACCCAGGCCTTACGGCTCAATAGTCAGTGTCGCTAACCGCTATACCGGATGGGCGACAAAAACTTTCTTTCAGTGCCGATAGCATCGTATTAATTATTGTCAACCATTGCGGCTTTACAGAATACTGATTTTTCTGTGTTTCGCTAGTCCAACGGAATAGTTATTTCACTCATTTCATGCATGTTTTTTATGTTATTGATGTAATAAATTCTGTTATGATATTATTTGTATCGCATTTTGGTGAATATTACAATGAAGCTGCTCAGATTTTCTAAAAAAGCCAAACCAGTTTCTTTTTTTCCCTTTTTATGAATGAATGATATTTAAGATGTTTGTACTATTTTTTTTTTTAACCTGATCAGTGGGGGAAAAAAATACCACTACAAAAAGTCATTTTTGTTTCAGAATGAGAATACAAACAATGAATTTTTTTTTTTTTTATCATTTTATCGCAAAAAATATCTAGGTCTATGCTGCTGTATCTTTCCTACTTAAGATTTGTTTTTAGATATTCATTTATTATAACTATGATATAGTATTCAGGCTATTAAGTTTTGAATTTTACGTATAAATTTTCTGAGCTTTTTTTTAATTTGTTTAAAAAATAGTTTCGCATTCGATTTTTCATAATTTTCGTAAGTTTAAAACTTTTTCAAACCCTGATAAAAAAAATTACTTATTATATTATATGAATAAATACTCAATAAAACAAAAAAAGTGATGAAATATATGCACGAGCATCACCCAAAAACTCTTTTTTGGGGGGGAAGGGATCCGCGATGCTAGGCTGAAACATAAAGGGGAACCGCGGCGATTGAAAGTTTAAGAACCACTGAATTACACCGCTAACAGAAGATTGGATTTTATATGAAAACAGAAACGGAAATTAGATAGGAAAAGGGAACCTTCTTTGTGTAATAACAAAAGAAACCAATTTAAACCCAATTATTTGTCTGATGGAAGAGTACTCATAAGGTCCAACGTCTAGGGCAGGGATGGTGAACCAGTGGCACGCGTGCCATTGATGGCACTCGACACGATATTTTGGGCACGCTACTGATCAAAATGGTTTGCATTTTAGCTCAAAATAACTAAGTACACTATGAAGTATTACGAGCAAACGCGTGAGTTATCGGTGATGGCGCGTGAGGTGGCGGGGAGCACACTCGTTTGTTATTGTCTTATAATCCTAACATAAATTATTTGTCATCTAATTTGCAACAACAGAAGTTATACTAATATTCCTTGAATTACACGTTTAACTAAAACATTTACAACAATACAGTGCAAAATGTATTTTTTTGTATTAAATACCTACAGAGTTTTGAGCATTTAGTTTTATATCATTTTCCCAATAATCAGAAGTTAAAATTATTTGACGGCATGCCTGTACCTTATTAAGTATTTCTTTAGGAAAGATGGCACTTTGATCCACAAAGGTTGGGCGGGGCCCCCGGGGTAGGATTTCAAAAGATCGAGTTCGAAAGTTACGAAATGAACTGGTGATAAAACTACCACGAAGCAAAATTTCAAAATTTTTATTGGTGAGAACCTTTTTTTTTTTTTCAGCGTCTGTATCTCAAATATTGCATTGTTTTCAAAAATGAAAAATCCAATTTAAAGTTTTCTCCTATGATCCATAATTGATATGACCTTCAAAGCAAAACTTTATAAACAAAGGGAAGACCGAAGAATTTTGAAATCCAGACCTACATATGACAAACAAAACATTATACCTATTATTATTTGCGTTATTTTCCTTTTGATCAGTCGCAGTGCATTTTTGTTTTTTTATTCTTGTTGACTTTTAAAAAAAAAATGCAAAGCTGTAATACTGCAATACAAAATTAATTGTTTATTGAATTGCGTCGTGGGATTTTGTTTAACAATATTCGTGTTTGCATACTTCAAGGTATATAAAAGTGAGAATAATATGAGGTATGTTTTACCTTATGTTTATTTCGTTTTAGAATAGGTGATATTCCAATTATTTTTCATTGTTGTGGTAATTTTTACGTTTCCAAATGTGTTTTGAAACGTTTAGAATAGGCATCATGATACATTAAAAAACCAATTTATAAATGTTTAGAGAAAAATGGCAATGTGGTGTCTCGAAGATTTACGTACTTTTAAGGTATCCGACTACGTTCGGAACCATGATTATAAAAAAGCGCATAAATGTATAATTTTCATGATATTTAGTGTCACTTAGATTAGAATACATGTATAAAATTGTTTTAAGGACATTATGACAAAAAAAATTATTTAAATATAATATTTTGGCAAAAAATTAATTTAGAATAACCTTTTTTCCAAATGTTCTCTTTTTGTAAAAAATGCTTCTATTGTATTAATATTTTGCCTGTATATAGCACAGACCACTGTACAGAGGCTCAACTATGATTTTTGAAAAATTCACATTATTTTCAGAGTTAGAACCATTTGAAACAATTATCGGCGTATTTTCTTAAAATTTCTCCCTTCTGTTTTCGTAAAACATGGATAAACCGACTTCCAAGTTATGCGTTTCAAAAATTCTAGTTGAGCCTCTGTACAGAGGTCTGAGCTGAATACAGGCAAATATTAATACAATAGAAGCAATTTTGACAAAAGGAGAACATTTGGAAAAAAGGTTATTCTAAGTTAATTTTTTGACAAAATATTGTATTTAAATAATTTTTTTCGTCATAATGTCCTTAAAACAATTTTATACATGTATTCTAATCTAAGTGACACTAAATATCATAAATATTATCCATTTACACACTTTTGCAAAATCACGGTTCCGAACGTAGTCGGATACCTTAATATTATTTTCATTTACATATACTCTCAAAAAATTAATCAATAGTATATACTGTATACAATAGTAATGTATGGCTTAGAATTAGGGATTATTATATATCCTAAAGTTAAAAAAATATAACAATTGATTTAACATTTTTTTCTTTAGAAGCAAAAATCCACCATGAAATTACTTCACAATTCTTCACTTCAGAAAAAAAAAATCCTGAGTTTTGCAGCCTTACAAAATTTAAATTTGGCCCTTATGGGAAACGATCAAGACTGGATATTAAAGTGACTTGATTTGGTGGTGAAATTAAATTAAATTGAATTATAAAAATAAATTTCGTAATGAATTTTTTAAAGCTGTATCAAGAATCTGTGAGAGAACTTAGAGACTTTCTGTTGTCAAGTTTAAATTTTTACAATCTCAAAATAACCACCACCTCCATCAAACTCAGTTAAATATTAAAATTTTATTAACATCAGGCCTAGGGATCGTAATACCGGTATTCACAAGTTTAAAAACCGGTTTTTCGGTATTTACTAGAAATTTTTAAAATCGTTTCCTCTGCATTTTCAGGGACTGCCAACATAGCAAAAGCGTACACGTTTTTGTTTTTATGATATACTGTTAATTATTGCACCAAGATTAAAACATATTATAAATGAAATAATTTTGCATCCGTTTTAGAAGGGGTGAAGATATTAAACGTTTTTATTCCGCTCATTCCATTGTTTTTATTTTGATTTTTTCTAGCTGGTTCTACAGTTCTTCAGCAACTCATTAACCCCAACATCTGACTTTTTCATTGCCAGAAATAACAGGATAAAAGACTACTAATCTGGACTTAAAAATATAGACATAAATTATTTCTTTGAAAAATAGAACTAAATACACTACTCCTAAGTACTCGTTGAAAGTACTCAACACCTGTTACTACAATTCTCTTAACGGGCGAAATGAATGAGACTGTCAATACAGAGTCGCATCAAACAATCAAGAGAAGTTATAAAATATGTGAATCATCCAAGGCCAAAACTTTCCTCTTACAGTTCAGACCGATACTAGACTCGCGCAGAACTCGTAGTCTGCGTATCGGAGAAATCAAGGTTGTACTTGAGAAGAAAATGCGTAATATTTCGATATTTTTTTGTTAGTGAGTTTGTTAATCACATTGTATTTGCATAACATACTTTAGGGTTCCAAATATTTTTCAGATTCATTATATAAATAAATAAATATTCATAAATAATATAACCCATAATAATGAATATGAATAACTTTATAAAACAAAAAATCAGTTGTTAATACTTCGGTTTGGTTTTATTATTTATATGATGAAAATACACTCTATAACAAAAACAAGTAATATATATAAAAAAAAAAATTAAGTCAATTCATACTTAGATCAACAAAGAAAAATTTTATTTTAGCTATTTTTTATTAAATAGTTACAATTAATATAAATATGTATATACATATGACAGAATCACAACATTAAGTGGTAATTAATTTTTATTTATTATCATTAAAGTATCGTATTGTCATCCAAAACAATCGTGTATATAAAATTTCAATTCAACTGAATGCCTTAAAACCTGAGAAAGAAAACCTTTTCAAGTATTGACACAAGTCACCAAAATGGTCGTTAAGTCGCCAAAAATGATGCCAACGTGGCTGTATTTGTAATTCTTTAAATAATTAGTTTTAATCAATTAATTTTTGTTAATTGTAATTAAATTTCTGTATTGTTATCCCAAATAATCATGTAAATAAAATTTCAGCTCAATTGAGCGCTTTAAAATGTATTTTAGAAACAATTGAAAATTAGAACCAAAATAAATAAATAAATATAGAGTGTGAGCTAATAGTAGGAATTGAAAAACGACGCACCAAGAACGAGTTGTCCGGTAGAAACAAAAATTGGTGGGTAGAAAAATTATGTACAGAATAGAAAATGATTAAAATTTCATAAAAAATGAATGATTCACATATCAGAGTTACATAGTTACAAAGTAACCAGCCCAATAAGGTGTTGACCCACCTCTAGCTTGGATACAAGCTGCAACACGAAGTGGCATAGAGTGATAAAGCACCCTGATAGTCTCCTGCGGTATTTCTTGCAAAACTTGCTCCAATTGTCCGGATAGATCATCAACATTCCCTGGTAGATGCAGTCGCCTTCCCATCATATCCCAGACATGCTCGATTGGAGAGAGATCTAGCTGGACAAGGAAGTGTTTGATAAGCTGTAAGACAGTTCATAGCAACATGTGTGGTATGTGGTTTGGCATTATCTTGCTGAAAAATAAGGCCAGGGTACTGCAAAAGGAACGGCAGAAAACAGTTCTCAGAATGCCGTCGACATACCGATGTGCTGTAAGTGTGCCTCTAATGACGACCAAAGGGGTCCGGCGTCAAAAGAAATGGCACCCTAGACAATAACTCCTTGTTGAGGGCCTGTGTGGCGTGCAATAGCGAAAGCAGGATTGGCACGCTGCCCTGGCCGTCTCCAGACACGTCTTCGATGATCGTCAGGACACAGTTGGAAGCGGGCTTCGTCGCTAAACACTATACGTCCCTAGTCAGCATGATTCCAAATTTATCGAGCCAAGCACCACTGTAATCTGACTCGACAGAGTGCAGGCGTGAGTAACAGGGGGTGTAGCGGTTAGTAAGAGAGTAAATTTTGCTCTACCAGCCATCTGTGGAAGGTCATGGTGGACACTAGTGTGCGGGTCGTACGTCTGATGGTTGATAACGATGAATCAAGCGCCGTGCCAGCTGATCTGACAATCAATCTGTCCTTTCGATCTGCTGTGGCCCTAGGTCGACCGCTACCATCATGACGCTGAAATATGCCATTGTTCACCCATTCTTGACAGCATTTACTTATGGCCGCATCGCTTCGACCCATATGACAAGCGATTCTCAGATTTGCCCAACCTGCCCTTTTCATTCCAATGATGCGACCTCTTTCAAACTTTGACAGTTGCTGGTAATAAGCTCGAATCCTGCTGAGAGGCATTTTTTCAGTTCTTTGAAAGATATCCTAAATCGCAATGCAACAGAAATTTGACCATCAGGTTGAGAATCGCTTCTTTGGACACTTGCTGAGTGCTCAGTTCCGATGCTCTGTAGTTCCCGCTACTCATTCATTGGACACCAAATTTTAATCATTTGCTTGTTTGGTACAAATGTCTTTACCTACGAAATTTCATTACAATCGGGCAAATTCTTCTAGGTGCGTCGTTTTTTTTTTTTTTTTTTTTTTTTTTTTTGTTTTAGAGTGTAATATGGTGACACAATGCAAAAAATGTTCTTATTAAAGTGAATGGATGAAGAATAAGCGGACTCCATACACACATTTAAAAATGAAACATGATACAAATTTCTTAAAAATGAAAGAATCTAATTCCGCGATGAAAGTAAAATTTAAACACAGTTTCTAAGCCCAAGCTGTCAGGGATTTTAGATTTTTTCGAAAAAAAAGATAATTTGGATAAAATTATAAGTAAAAAGACAGCATTAGATGGTTTGCTATTTCGACTGTTTTGCACTTCTACTGAATTAAGAAAATCACTATCCGCCAGAGGTTTTAAAAATCTACCAGCATCGATTAATACTATAAGAACTGTAATAAGCTACAGTATCGGTGTTCGCACAATTCTTTGAAACACTAGCTAATACAATTTAAAGTAAATGGTGAAAAGGTTAGTCTTACATTTGATGAATGGACGAGTGTAAGAAATAGACACTACTTAAATAGAAATATTCATTCAGAAAAATAATTTTGGAATATAAAACTTGCACATGTCTCGGGAAGTATGCCAACTGAAAAATGTGTGGAAGTTCTTACATCTAAATCAGCGAACATGGATAATCCCTGAAAGAAGATATTGTACCCATAACGACTGATGGAGCGACAGTTATGAAAAAAGTTGATTGGTGCAAATCAGCACAATAGTGCTATGCTCATGGAATTCAATCAGGAGTAACCCCTTCGTGACGGGCAGTGCAAATGTGCATTCTTCACGGACGCATCTCAGGGATGGGCAGTTCAGATGTGCATTTTACAAAGATGTTGTGGAGGGATGGGCAGTTCAAATGTGCATTTTCAGCTGGAACGTTTTTTAATGACCCCTAGATGGCACCCTATGTCCATTATAATGAAATCGAACGTAGCTAGAGTAACCTGATCATCAGTTAGTTTATATTCTGCTTGGATTTGATATTTTCCACATAAACTGAGTAGGGGGGGGGGTAATTGAAAGGTCAACAAATAGAGCTTGGCTTATAAACTTTCCTCTTGAGATGAAACATTCGCGCTTCTTATAACTCATCGAATACTTTTTTCTTATTTTTTTACAACAGTGTGAGGCGTTTTAGCGTCAGTTCTGCTTAAGATTTTGTTGTTTTTGGATATATTTCGCGTACTTGTCTTATTTCAAAAACTTTGACTCCAGGTTATTATTTGATTGTTTCGAAAGCATTTTCCTAACCTTAATATGAACAAAGAGAGTGAAAAAAGCCAAAGCGTATAGTCACAAACCGTGTGTAAATAATAATAATAATAAAACGTAACAAACATTTTATGCTTGCAAATCATACAATGTAGGACTTAGCGTTTCTCCATGCTTCGAGATTTTCCAAACTCAATCTTCATTTTAATTTTGCTATTTCTTTTTGTAAATAATCTTTGTCATAATTTTTTTTTTATTATTTTGAAAGTGTATTAATGTGTTTTGTCAATGAAAATTTTGGAAAAAAAATGAATAGTGCTTACGAAATTTATTTCCCAAGGTAAGTAATTTTTTTTTTTTTTTTTTTTTTGATTTATCATTTCATGTAAGTTAAAGTAAAAACGTTATTAAATTCTACTTTTAATGTAACTGACAACTTGTGTTATAATCTAAAGGGGTACCAAAAATTACGACGTTAGGACTGAAATTTTATTATTTATGCGTTTTTTTCTTAAGTTACGCTTAGCGACAAAAACGCCCCGGCCTGAAGGGAGTAGTCCTTACGCATTTACCTCGTCCCTAGCGAGCGGCTCGCAGAAAATCACCCCGTCCTGAAAGGGGTAATAGATGTATATATTATACCAAAAAATTAAGGAACAGAAGAATTCAAATACTGTGGATACAGAAACTTCGGATTCTGACTTTGAAGAGAGTGAGAGTGATACCGACAATGTAATTGTTGAAGATATTACTAATAAAGATGAAATATTAACTCATCAAGAATTGCTTCCTATAATTAATAAAGTTAGAAAAATTAAGATATTTAAACGTTCCCCTACAAAAAATGCCTTGCAAAAATATATACTTACTGAAAATAAAACAGAACATATGTTAATATTAGATACTAAAACGCGTTGGAACACTTTACTCCTGATGACGATTTTTGAAACTGAAAAAGCCAATTAAAAAGGCAACGATCGACCTAAACCTGCAAATTAATTTTTCGGATAATGAATTCAACTTAATATCCAGAACTGTATCAGTTCTACTTCCAATAAAACTGGCAGTGTTGAGGCATTTTGTCGGAGAGATTCTAATTTATTAACAGCTAATGCAACAATAAATTTCATGTTGCAGTCACTGATAGGACAGCACACGTCACTATCTGAAGAATTATTTATTGCATTGAAAAATCGCACAGAAGAAAGGCATATTGAAATAGAAAATGTGTCTTACGGTATTTGTATAATTATAAGGATTTTAAAAATGAAAATGAAAAGAAGAAATGAGACTAACCAAATCAAATTTGATCAAGTTAATAGTAAATTTTCTTAAAATTTTTTACTCACAAATCTGTCTACATTCAGAAAAATTCGGTTAGCGAATAATAGAATTATAGCGATAACTAAAAAAAATATTTCAACAAACCAAAATATAGTACAGAAATCAGAATGAGAAATCGAATTTGTTGAAGATGAAGGATTAAGAGGTAAATACTTGGAAAAAGTATATCGCGCATTGCTAACAGTACCACCAACTAGCGTAGATGCCGAAAGAGCGTTTTCGACAGCTGGTAATTTTTGCACAGAATTACGTTTCAGGCTTAATGACAGTACAATTGATGTATTATGTTTTTCAAGATCACATTTCAAAAATTTGTAATAGTACCACAGGCTGAATAGTGATATTTGCACTTTTTTGCGATTTAAATAAGTAAGATGTTCCTTTACTTTTTTTGTGATTTTTTATATACTGTTTTAATTTATAAGTTACAAATTATTTCTTATGATATTTACACTCTAATAAAACTATCAAGTAAAACAAATAAACAACTGTGTTTTTTTTATTTTTCTAAAATGTCTACTACCGGTATTAAAACCGGTATCCCGGCATTAAGTTCTAAGAAATACCGAATATCGGTATTAAACTTTTGGTCCGATATTACAATCCCTTATCTGGCCTTAATAGCGTTAAAGCAGATAATTCTGTTAAAATTTGAAAGCTTGACGCGCGCGCGAATCAATTTGTATGTATTTCTCTAAGTGTCTAATTTTTTTTTTTTTTAAATCTTAATTGATGTCCCACATCGCAGCTTTCGTTCCAGTGAAAACTGTCGCCTTGCCCTGTACTAGGTTTGCAAACGCTTCGATCCCTCTTACACTTGACCAAGGGTCGGCAACCTACGGCACTCTTGCCACTTGTGGCACGCAGTACAATTCTCAATGGCACTCTGCACTATACATATTTGTTAATTCTTAAGATGGAAGTTGATGAATTTATAAAGTTGACCTTATTTTACAAACGTCTTCAGAGAATTATGGACACTTACGGAATTACGAAAAAATCTGAAAGTAAACTCTAAAAATTGAAAGTAACAAATATACCCGTGATGTTGCTATTTGAAAGTGGAGTGGCGCAAGCACTAAGTTCGCATTAAAATTTTTATTTATCTTTTTATTTAAATATAATGAAGAGAAATACCTATATTTTATGTTGTCTATTTCTTGTTTTAATAAATATGCTTAAAAATACATAATATAGGTACAATTTAATTAAAAAAAAATTTTTGTTGAAGAAATAGTTAGATTTTATGCTGTTTGTTTTTATGTTAAGAAATATCTTTAAATGATGCAAAATTAATATATAATAAAACTGTAAATCTATGTTACTGACCTCTAACTCTGCATGCATTATTGCAGAAATGGAATTGTTTCAAAAATGTCCTACTGTGTGGCACGCTGAATTATATTGGTAGATAGGTTTGGCACGCCACAGCTAAAAGGTTGCCGACCCCGTGCACTTGACCATTGGAGTTCGAGGTCTATCTGATATTAAAACCATTTTTCGGCAGATTTTGGTCCTGCCGATTTTACCAGCTTCAAGACTGTGAATGTGTGTGTGTGGAAGCTGATTCTCATTCAATTAAACACTTGTAAATTTAATTTTTTAAAATTAAAAAATAGTAGATTATGAAAAATTAAATTTAATTCTGGTGAAAAAGTAAGAGGTACTACGAGTCTCAGGAACTCCATTCATTATTGTTTTTAATACATATTATTTATTTTGAAGGAATTATTTCTGCTCTCTTGTGTAACGCTATGTACGCAGCACAATACTGGCATTTCATTAATTATTTTAATTTGCTTCCAATCAGAAATTCAAAAAGTCCACCTCAAAATAATTCGAAATTTGGTGTACACAATGTTCTTTGAATGGCATCATTTTCAGGAATCTTCTAAAATTTTGAACATTGGATTTTCAACAAAATCATTCAATTCTGGAGATTCCTCAGTGTCTGATGAATCCTGGGGAGAAAAAAAGAAAGAAAGATAATTTTATGCCGGGAAAAATATTTTCTATATATTTTACTAAGCGCTGCTCCACCACCGTGCAGCGGCACTTTTTTTGTACTCTAAATTTTTTTTAAAATTATAATTATACTCTAAGAAAAAAAAAATTCCGGAACCAAATCATTTGACCATTTTATAGAAACAAAGTATTCATAAAATTGTTATTGACCATTTGATATCACTAGAGGAGAGAGTTTTATTAATTACTTCCCAAATTTAGAAATAAAAAAATTGATTAGGGGTGCATAATCCATTTGTGATAACGGATACATCTGAAAATGAGTTAACTTTGAATGAAGAGGAAGAACTAATTTCGTTCTGTTATAATCGAGATTTAATTTCAAAACATTTGGAAGAGTCAATTCATTTTGGATTAAAATTAGAGGCGACTATCCCATAATACCCAAAAGAAAAAAAAAGCTTTAAAAATATTGCTACAATTTTTTACATCTTATTTGTATAATAACAAATATAAAAATGAAAAAAAGATCGAAACTTTTAAATATTTCTTTTTTTATTTCCAATGGGCTGTGAATTGGTGTTTTACCATTGCAGACCTAGTACATTCCCCGGAAGTTGGTATCTCTTTCTAGAGCGGCACCATATAGGCGGATACCAATCACCGCAAGTAATTTTTGTCGCCCAGTTTCCTTCCCAGAGGAAGGCACCTGAGCTCTGACAATGCGAACCTGTACTAGGGTTTTATTTTGCCGAGAGCATCCAAGCCAAACAGACACTCTAGGGATCTTTTACGTGCCGTATAATCATACGAAATGACCGTTGTCGATTTTCTGCATCATGAAAATCCACCGACTTCGGCCGGTGTCAAACCCGTAACCTTTGGTGCAGAAGGCCAGCGACAAACTAATCATGGCACCCATCCAGCACTTTTAAATGTAAATGACAAAATAAGAGTGGCATTGTCATTTTTGCGACCATATATACACAAAATTTTTAAAAAATATCAAGCTTAAATTTCGCATTAAATGTATTCTTATATTTAATTTGTAATCAATTATTCAATAAGCATTTTGTTGTCTCTTTGTCGTACATATTATTATATTTAACAATGAAAATTATTATTATAAACACAATTTTACAAAATGTATTATAGATAATTAAAATTCTTTTAAACTCATTTTATTGCTAAAATGTTGCGAAATTTTGAAATTGATAAAAGTAGACCGTAACAAAAAAAAAAAAAGGTTGAGAATTACTGTCTTAAATCAACAGTAGTTAAAAATATTGTTTAAACCAGGTTTATTTCCGTAAGATATTTATTTTGTGTTATAAACTAACTTTCGTAATTAAATTCGTATTGTTTTCATACATCTCTTCAGAAATAAATTTTAACTAACATTGAATAGACATAGAATATGATATAAATATGTGAGAATAGTTTTAATTTTTTATCAACCACTATATTGCCTGGATCAGGGGTGGCGAACCTTTATGGATCAAAGCGCCATATTTTCTTAAGAAATATTTAATGGAGTATAGACGTGCCGTCAAATAATTTTGACTTGTGATTTTGTTGGGAAAATAATAAAACTAAATACTAACAGCTCAAAACTCTGTATTTACTATGAAAAAGTACATTTTGCACTGTATTGTAAATGTTTTAGTTATACGTGTTTATACTAATTAATGTAACATTAGCGTAACTTCTGTTGTTGCAGATTAGATGAGTGGCGTACCGGAGAATATTAGAGCCCCTCTACAAAGTCAGGTTTGTGCCTTTAATATTTTATAAATTGGTTAAATACGTACTTGACGTTGGACAAGCTTTGGACCCCCTAGAATCTTGCCCCCCAGCTTTGTGAGGGTGTACGTTACGCCACTGGATTAGATGACACAAGTAACTTATATTAGGATTGTAAGACAATAACAACTGAGTGTGCTACCCGTCGCCTAGCGCACCACGACGGATCTCTCGCATTTATTCATAGTGCTTCATAGTGAAGTTTGCTATTTTGAGCTAAAATGCAAACCATTTTGATTGGTGGCATTCCTAAAATATCGTGTCACTCGCCATTGGTTCGCCATCTGGCCCAGATCATTAAGAAAATACACAAACAATTATTGTTTCTATACATTTTAATTGACTATTCGCATGTTCAAACTTGTTGAATACTTTTCTTTAGAAATACTTGTATCTATATAAAATCTTAGTACAAACATGTGTATAAGTGGTGACAAAAACAAATACGCTGATCAAAATGTTAGCTAAAAAAAAAAAAAATGTTAAAAAAGTCTTTTTTTCTTCTTTTTTTTTCTATATTACGTTTTTGCCAGAATTAGTGAATCCGTATATAATCTGAGCCCCATACCTTAACTTCAATAAAAATTCCAAATTTTACAATTTAAGGTATCCGACTACGTTCGGAACCGTGATTTTAAAAAAGAGCATAAATGGATAATTTCCATGATATTTAGTGTTACTTAGATTAGACTACAAGTATAAAATGGTTTTAAGAACATTAGGACAAAAAAAAAAACTTATTTAAATACAATATTTTGGCAAAAAATTAACTTCGAATAATCTTTTTTTAAAATGTTCTCTTCTTATAAAAAATGCTTCTATAATAATAATATTTTGTGTGTGTGTGTGCTTATATAAAGTAAAGACTTCTCCAGAGAGTCTGAACAAGGATTTTTGAAAAATTCACATTATTTTCAGAGTTACTACCAATTGAAATAATTATCGGCGTTTTTTTCTAAAAATTTCTCTCCTCTGCTGTAATAAAATATGGATAAACCCATTTCTAAGTTGTATATTTCAAAAATTCTAGTTCAGCCTCTGTAGAGAGGTCTGAGCTATATACAGGTAAAATATTAGAATAATAGAAGCATTTTTCAGAAAAGGAGAATGTTTTGAAAAATTGGTCATTCTATGTTCATTTTTTGTTAAAAAGTTATACTTAAATAATTTTGTATTGTAATAATATTCTTAAAATAATTTTATATACGTTTTCTAATCTAAGTGACACTAAATATTATAAATATTATCCATTTATACGCTTTTGCAAAATCACGGTTCCGAACGTAGTCGGATACCTTAAGTCTTTACGTTAATTTCCTTACATTTTAATTCATTGTTCTACCTTACAAAATTAAAATTTCTACTTTCAAAATACCTCAGTTGCAACACTTGTTCCATAAATAGGATTATCAAAACCTTTGGCGCTATCTTTGGCTGCAGAAGCACCCGAAGGAGCATCTTCTGGTTCCAGTTCATCGTGAGGTGTTGTTCCGAGCTCCAATTCGATTTTATCAGACCTCAAATCAAATCGCGCGAAAGAAAAGCCTTCCATTCTGAAAAAAAAGTAAATTCTTCCTTAACCAAATGCACATTTACGATTTTTAAAAAGAAAATGGTTTGAAAATGTTACATGTAGCACATAAAGAGGAATTTTCTTTATTTTTCTATTTTAAATTCGGAAATGAAATTAATTCTTTGAAACTTTTTCATTATATTAATTGCGTTGATCTCTTATCAAAAATTTGATGAAATTTGAAGTGGTTGTGGTAGCTGAATGGCCGTGGTCTCGAACTTACAGCTGGTGCTCTGCTTGGAATATCGAATCTCAGAATTGTGATTAGTCAGTTTAATTTCTTGTTTTAACTTTTCAAAAATATTACTCGAAAAGTATAAATGGCGCAAACTTCTAATGAATGTAAATTCTCTAGAGTTATTTAGTAGAAATTAATTCTCACACTCGAGAACTCAAAGCCATTTTTTTACTCTCATACTAATTAGAACATCAAAAACTCGACTGTTGCTATTAGCAGTTTTAAGTTCCTACAATACATCAAAAACAAAGATAATAATCGGGAACAATGTACCAGATTATTGTCCTAATTATTATTTAACGCCAGCTGTCAGGTGTTGATCCTCTACCTGGTAGAGCAGGGGTGTCAAACTCGTGACCCGGGAGCCATATGAGGCACGCATCGAACATTCTAGCGGCCCGGCCAGTATATCGGCATTTAATAATAAGATA
>BMAV01009445.1:483596-512705 GCA_019973955.1 Trichonephila inaurata madagascariensis
TCATACATTATTCATGTGTTATTATCTATTTAAGATATCTTTCAGCAAATGCTTAAGTGACCGAAACCACATTCGTATTTTCTTATGTAAATATTTTTATTTAAAACTCTGAAACACTTATTTGAACTGGTTTGAAAAATATACACAGAAATTAATTATTCGTAATTAATTAATTAATTGTACATAGATAAGATAAAAAATAGTTGAAATGAATATTAAAGATTGACCCAAAGTACACTAACAAAAGTTTGGTCTTCCTAACTTTCCTTTTCGAATTATTTTTCGGTATCTATTCATGAAAAAGTAATGCAATAACTCAATTTGTCAAATATATTATATAGAGTTGGCTGAAAATTACTGCAAGCACATGAAAAATAAAGAAAAAATACATAGAAAAAAAACAAGTATTAAAGCATCTAAAAGTGTTCAAAAATATGTATTAAAATTCATCTAGTTTTATATAAAAAGATTTTAAAAAAATACTTAGATAGCATATTTCAACTTTATGAATAGTTTGGTTTGATCTTTAAATTTAAAATTTATTTGAATTCAATATATATATTGACTTTGATTACCTGTATTATAAATAGTGTGCATAAGAAGTGACAATTTATTGGATAGTGAATTTCTGTTCGTACCATCCACAAAAACAATTTGCACTTCATTTTCAGAAATCTTCGACGTAAAACTATCCACTTGGTTAAAAATATCCTAGAAGATTTATAAGAATGAACAATTTTATAGAAAAATATTGTTTTAAAATTTATTTATATAAATATAAGTTCATAAAATCTGCTAAAATACGTAATATTTAAAGACGCAAATATGCGCACTGTGTCAGATATATTTTAACGCAGAATTTAACTCTACTCTTCAAATAAAGATGAAAGAGAAATTTTATTTACCACATATTTGGTGTACAAGTAGGTTAATTTTTTTTATCGAGATTTGGGGCTTATTGTGTGAAAGTACTAACAATTGATTACTCAAAGCCAGAGGCGTAGCTACCGCCTGATCAGCCGTATCAACGATTCGGGGCCCCCAAGCTACAGGGGAAGCAGCATGTGTAATATTTGGACATTCAAATAATTTTTATTAATATGATCATTTTCATTTTCAAAAAAAGGGACCCCAAGGAGTTTTGATATAGGACCCGCTCAGGGCTAGCTACGCCAATGCTCAAAGCATTCATTTCATCTCTCTTTAGTTGCTACTTTTTTTATCATCTTTAGGGCAGCATACGAATTCCGAATAGAAAGAAAGATTCTTCTTTAGAGACAATCCAAGAATCTACTCATATCTTTGCATTCCTTGTAATAATAGAAGAGCTGTTTAGAAAGCTCATGAGCCATCGATAGAAACAGGTGGTAATCTGAAGGAGTAGTATCTGGAGAAAACGGCCCTCCAGACACTGGAGGATATCTCATTTCAATGTTTTTATGTAACTTTTATTGATATTGTAACCCGTGATCGAGTAAGTATCGTGCTTCAAACATTACTTTATCCAGTTTCTATTCGTATCTGGGCATTTCTTTTAAAACGCATCAATTGTAATTGGAAGCGATCGCCTGTGATGTTTTCATTCGGTTTTAAGAGCTCATATATAAAACACATAGATAAATACACGAAATACAGAGTATGAGCTTTGATCCGTGGATATTTGGCTCCACTGTTGACGTTGATACATGGCTGGATTTCACCACGAATTGCTACACTTACGTTAGATTGGCGTAATGAATCCACTTTTCATCACCAGTTACAATTTGGTGTCAAAACTCTTTCGTTTTTTGCCTTTAGGGGTCTTTCTTTGCAAGTGAAAAATCCCCTTCTCAAGTCTCTTGGCTTTAATTCGCTTGACTCCTAGCTCCGTTGATTTTGTACCATTTAGTTGGCTTTGAGACGTAATGAAACTGCTTGCTAAATCATTCCCAAAGATTCTGCAATTTCTTCTTGTTTTATATGAGCCTTCGCTCCATAATGCCTCATATTGTGCATTTTCAAACGTTTCTGATCTTTTTCACGTTCTTTGTCTCATCCGGGTCAAAATCACCCTTTTGAATAATCTAAAGCAGTGCTCCCCAACATTTTTATCGCCGCGGACCGGTTAACGTTGGATAATTTTACCACGGCCCGCTGAGGGGGAGGACGTTGATTGTTATATTTTAGACTGTTCAGTCTTAATAATTTTATTTTAATAGTATTTAAAAGTGTCTTCAGAATAACATATAGCTACACCAAAAATGATATAAAAGGATTTAACAAGGAATATAAAGTGATTTTCATACGAAAAGCAGCCCAAACCGAAGAAAAATATACCACAGTAAATAAAATGGAAATAATTTAATGTTTCTTGTGTGGAATGTGGTAGTATTTGATACATGGACTGGTGACGGTCCGCGGACCCTGGGGGTTGAAGACCACTTATCTAAAGTACTCACATGTTGAAATCGGTGGAACACGATTACCATAAGCCTCACACAATAATCCATGACCTTCAGCTGCATTTTTCTGCAAATATTTGCAGATAAGTAAAAGTTTCTTGCAAGCCGCGTTTCTTTGGTAGAAATTTGAGATATTGCTTACACTTCGAGAAAATAAGACGTACCGAAAGAAAAACGTCTAATGATAACGCTTTACTCGTAACACGAATATAGGTAATGGTTTGATGCAATTTCATATTAGTGATACTCACCTGTAAATCCTTTAGAAGTTACTTGTAAGCCCAATATGTTATGATTCCAAGCATATAAGATAGGAACATGTTTATAGGAACTTAGTGAATCTTAAATTGTTCTGGTTTTTGACCGTTAAAACATTGATAAGTCTGGATCAGAGGCCCGATTAGCATTTCGAAATCTGTTAATTTTTGTTCTATTTCTTGCATCTTTTTGAAATGTATGAGTTGATTTGCAGTATTATTAAAATAGCTAATGTGAGAGCGTGCGTGGAGGGGGGGGTATGGTTCACTTATTTCTCATATTGTATAAAAAAGTGCATTCTGTTACACATCAAATTTTATTTTTAATTTAATTTATTTATCTGATTCTCAAAGAACATTATTTGTCAAATAAAACTTATTATAAGAATCTATAAATTTATTTCTTCAGTAGTTTTATATTAAATATGTATAATAATTTTCGTCATATTTTTTCAAAAGTAGTAAAATATGCAAGCTTCATTTTCAATTAAAAATTTCAATATTATAAGACCACTTGACAACAATGAAATATCGTTGGGTGGATGACTTGAGTACCCAGCTCTTTCGAGCTACAAGCTCATATCAGTAGGTATTTGAGTGACTGTAAATTATTGACTTTTGCCCTTTGTTAAGATTAAATGCTTTAAGTAAATAATAAAAATACTGGAGATTTGGGGAAAATAAAAATTTAAAATAATAAAATGCAATAAAAATGAGAAAAGAAGCTTCAAAGTCGGCACAAAGCACCGAAAATGAAGTTAGCAATGAAATAAAATATTCGAATTTAAGACTAATCATTTGCTTTTCTTAATAAATTTTAAATAACACTAAACATGTGTAATTCATTGAAATTCTTATAGGTAAAAACATATTCACAGTTTTTTAATGAATTTAAACGAAATTAGGGGAAATGCGTTGTATACTATATTTCTGAAAGTAAACTTACTTGCAGCTATAGCAATGTTATTTTCTTAATTCGTTAAAATTATTATTCTTCAGATATTGTCAAACAGGTTTGGGCATATTTTCAGTTATTAATTTAAAAAAAAAGACTTTATCATCAATCAACACATTTAATGTAATTACGAAAATGGTTTTAAAATGTTTTGTATTAGTTTTTAATTATTCAAAATTCTAAAAATATCTTGATTACATCATAAAAAAATAAGATATATTTCAAACAATTAATTTTAAGATTTTTTTTAAAAAATTAATGTAATGTTCCTAATTTAAAATTTTATTTCACGAATTCGAGTAATTTCTTGTCTGCAAAAACTATTCTAAGTTAAATTTTAGTACTATTTCTAAATAAAAATCCTTTTATTCAGTAAAATAAAATTTTATGATAATAACATTGCTGTACGAGTATACAATCGAATTATAAAATTAATGAGTAACAGTTAGGCTTAGCTTCGGCCAGCAGTTCTGCCATTTCACTAGAATAAAAAAAATAGAAGTTGGAAAACGAACGAAACTAAGCAGTGTATATCTATCTAATCCTCTTAGATAAAATATCTAATATAGAATAAACACACACGCGCGTGCGTTTGTTATCTTCAAAATAATTTAGAGAGAGAGAGAGAGAGCTTATATTCATGAATCTTTTACTCATTTTATTGTTATTCCTTTTTATTTTGAAACAAATATCTTCTTTTCAAGCTCCGATGACTTTCCAAATTTTGTCTTCTACAGTGTAAGGTTGACGCATGCGTACTAGCGATGATCATCGCGCTACTTTTCCGGTGTAGCTTAAGATTACTCGAGAAGGTTATGTTTAAAGTAGAATGAATTGATAAGGTTGAGTTATCCTTAGAATTTCGGGATGGAGCGCAAATACGAATAGAGCTAAAAAATGAAATCGTAAGACATTTTTAACAAAATGAAACAAAGCTGTATTGATTCAAATCTAGTAATATTAACATCTAACAATATTAATCAATAAGTATAACATATTAGTATCAGCACAGAATTTTCTTTTCTTTTTTTTTTTTTTTGGGGGGGGGGGGGAGTTTAAGGAGGTTTATATGTTACTTTCTAAAGACATTTTATGGACACAACAACGTTAGATTCTGAATATCCAATCATTTATTGAGTAAAAATTGAGCTTTTTTCCCTGACTTATCCCAATGACATTTAATTAAATTTAATTGTTGCATATTTTTTGGCAGAGGTCTTCAAACTTTTTTGGATCATGGAGCCCTTAGAACTATGAGATGATTTCTGGGAGCCCCATTTCACACTTAGAAGAATATATCTTAAAATAATATTTAAAATAGATCAACTAGTTGTAGATACTTTATTTAAAGACAATTAATTTGCTGTTAAAAAATTTTCGTGTAATTTTAATATAATTTACTAATTTTAATTTATGATCGAAGTATCACCTACCCATGCATTATATTTAGTAACTGGGATATGTGCTTGCATTTTTTTACAGAAACTATCGAAGTCTGGACCTATTGAAATTACCTGAAGTCCCATTTTCATATTCTGCGTTTAATTTGTTTTTAAATTTTGTTTTGTTTTCCCTTTGAGAAATATTTTTCAGTTGAATACACTGTTCTGAACGGCATTAAAATGTGCTTATAGCTGAGTAAGAAATCCTGTGTATTTTGCATGAATGTGCAACCTAAAGCTTAGAGAAGCTGTTCTTACTTAGATTTAGATTTTAACGTCGAGTGTTGATATGTCTCAATAAGTTATTTCCTCTTCTTCATTATAGGTGTTTTTTTACAAAAGGAAAAAGGTGCATATTCCATCAGAAAACTATTTAGTTGCGCGAAACGTTGTACTAACGAGCATAAAATTATTTCGTGGAACCCTGAATAGTATAAACAATAGAATATTCACAATCTATTTGGTAGTACATGAGAAGAAAAAAAGGTTTTAATATTCTTTTATTATGTTGTAATAAAAGTTTAATAAAAACTACAAAAAAGTTATTATATATAAATTAAATTTTCAGTTTTATTTATTTAGATGAGCTTTAGGTATTCGTGGTTAAGCAATGTCACAGAGAACGTGAATCCAATTCGAATACACATTTATAGTTTTCTTTTCAATTTTTTATTGTGATTCGTGGAAAGCCAGGGTTTCATGGAACACAGTTTGAAGACCACTGATATATTGTATTCATTAACAATTTAATTCTTATAACTTAATTTGACTCTAGAAAATTCAAGCTATATTGATCTCATCGATGAAAATGACACTCAAAACACAAATAAACTCATAATCTTTTCACTATGCGTTAAATAGTGAAAATTTTATTTTGAATAATTACTTTAAAGTTTTCCAATTTCGTGATGGTTAGTTCAATGGAAACTGGTGTCTTCTACGTTGTTGAGACTACTATTGAAAAAGTGATAGCGATGTATATGTTTGAAGAAGAAAGAAAATGAAATATATAGCTTGTATTTACTCTGAGTTACTTTTTATTGTACATTTTCACATGCCCTTAGACAGAGTTGTCGAAAAAAATCTATATGAACAAGAATTGATGAAAACATGAGTGGGACAATTGCTTCCCAGGTTTTTCGAACATGAAGGCGCCATTGTTAATAAGCTACATCAAATATGTTTTTATAATATAAAATATGTTTTTATAATATCAAATATACTTTTTTTACTACTGAAAATTAACAAGATTTCGTTTTAAAATAATCTGTATATTTATATGCAACTTACGTATTACCAGAATATAACTAAAAAACCATATTTTCTAAATTAATAAAATTGCTATGATAGAATTTTCAAAAAGAAGAATATATATATATATATAATATTGTTAATTAATGTTAATAAATAATTGATTATAGCATGATTTCTGCGATGTTTTAAATTAACATTAACAACTTAATTTGGATGCTGCCCAAAATGGTAATTTACTTAATTTGATAAATTTGTCTTTAAATTTGGCATTTTGCAGATCGCATAATTGTACCAAAATGTGCGACAAAAGCTATGTATTTAAAAATAAGATATTATTTTAAGTTAAATCTTGAAAAGGAAAAAAAAATCTGTAGTTATTAGATATTACTTTTGTGTGAAAACTGTTCTTAAAAAAATTTTTTAAGCAACCCTGCAAGCTTCTAAAAAGAAATTTTCGAAGAAACATCAAAGATAAAATTCATTAAGCAAACCATTGGAAATGCCATTAATTTCGTTGAATTCCCATCACTTTTTAATAATGATTACAATGACAAAATTTTTCTTCTCAAATAAAATACGCTCTTGACTACCCCCCAAAATAGATGTCGACATAAACAGAGTCAATGGTCGAAAACGTGTTTCTGACAAAAGGGTGAATGACATTTCTTGCGTTCTGTGTGTTACTCTACAGATTATTACGCAAGATGCCACAGATACTTAATTTGCTTATTGAGATCTTTGGAGGCAGTTGGTTGTAAATAACAATTATTTGGAGATAATAAAAAGTGTTTCAATAACATGTTTTGATCTATCAGAAAATCTTTTTGATATGAATTTGCTTAAACAATTAGGAACAGGGCTTTGGGTTTATCAAAAGTTTTTAAAGAACCTTTTCTAATTTCTTTTCTGTTGTTTGATAGAAAAAAAATTTCTGCGTAAGAAAAAGAACCAATACTCTGAAGATTCTTGAAGTAAAAATTGAAAGAGTCTATTTGAAATATATATTTGAATAACAAAACATCTTATAATCACAGCTGTTTCAATTATCAAATCCTGAATTTATTTTTCCGATGAAAAACATGTCAGGGTTGTTATTCAAGTTTAATACGTAAAAAGTTTTTAAAAAAAGTATAATATCTTACATTATAAAGCTTCCTATGAAGTTCCAAAAATCTGTCCATCCGAAAATTTGAATTTGTCTTAGCAATTATTTTTGCAGCTGAAAAAAAAAATTATGAAAAATTTAATCTGAAGAATGTATAATAAGTACTGTAAAATGAAGTATTGTAATTTAATGTGGTGATCTGTACCAGTTCCTAGATTCATATATAACAAATATGTCTGATACTTAGAAAAGTTTAATAATATATATATACACACACTATATTCTCATAATTGCTCGAAATCAAGCCAAGTAGTTAAGAAAGTAAATAGAAAATACAAATTTTAAGAAGAAATAAATCAGTATGAGTTGTTGATCATTAAATTATGAAAATATTAGTGAAATAAAACACTATTGTGAAAGAATTTTTTTTTAAAAAAAGAGTTCACAATAAAAAAAAAAAGAAGAAATTTTTATTTTACCACAAATTGGGCAGCAATGACCACTGACTGTGATTGGATCCTGACATTCGAGTTCCGGACAAGGATATTTGAACGCACATATGATGGAAAATACCTAGAATTGATAATTCAGCCAATTTAAACGACAAATAAGTTTCAATTTAATAGTTTTTTTTTTATTATCTTTCTTAAAAAAAATCATTTAAAATAAATCAATACAAATATTTTTAAGACCATTCGAACCATTTTGTTTGAAATGAATTTTACACATAACTCAAGAAATATTTTGAACAATATCTATAATAAAAGTAGGTTCTATTATGTCTTTGCCTATGCTACAGCTTCAAAAAATTTCTGTTCTTCACAGAACTTTAATATTAAAATTAATCACAAAAATAATATTTAGCATAACGGACTAATGCATTTCTAATTTCTGCAATGCCCTTAGGATTTATTTAGTCAAGTTACCGAAGCAAATAAATAAAATTAGGAAAATGAGAGAGAGTAAATATTTCGTTGATAATGGAACATTTTATTTATTATTATTGCTTAGATAATATAATGGGGATTATTTAATGTAATTTTGCTTGTAATCAAAATCTCCGTGTATTAAAAAATATATATACATACGAATTACATACCTTAATGTTTTTTTTTAATTTCTCAAATGATATCTACAGTATTAAGTAAATATGTAAAAACTATGGAATTTAAGTTATACTGTGAATTTATCAGTAGAAATATTTGAAGGATTGATGAATAATGTTAAATCAAATTTCTATTCTTAAATTAATAATGCACACAAAAAACTAACTTTTTAAAACTTTTTAGCTATGTGTTCTACACGAAAGGTCTGAAACTGACGATCAAAAAGAGCTTCGCACTTTTTGGTTTTTTTTTTTTTTTTAATCATGTTTATTTACAGCGTTTAAAACAGAAAAAATATTCAGAATTCCATTTTAAATTAACTTAACATAGTAATTTTTTACGATATTTAATTATGCCTTTTGAATGTAATGGGACTGTATTTATAGTTTTAAATGTTTTTTGTGTTTTTAAATAATTATTTTGACATTATGTTTATTAAAAAATAAAAGAGTGGAAATAAAATGTTTAATGGTGAAATAATTTTTATTTGTTTGTCATAGGGATTTTATTTTTTAAAAAAAACTTTCGTTTCCCATTTTTTTTTTTTTTTTACTTAAGTTCTCATGCTTACAGTGTTACATCGAATACTCTTCGAGCCTGATATAAACGTATATGTAATTGACTGACTCTCAGCTGTGTTTGATGTTATATACCCGATCTAGGATAATCTAATACAATACATCAACGTCTAATTGTAAGAAATATTTGTCTTCAAGCAGAGGAACCGAGATGTGTTTTTTCTTATGCATGATCTAAAAATACCTACTGGCGGTCTTTCGTTGCCACATATACATCCTGTCGGGTTAGAGCATGGTGAATTGATTATATTTATTGTAGGATTGTTATGGAACAGCAATTTCCCGGTAGAAGAGGCCAGCAACTTTGCAAGATCTTCTCTGTTATACTCCTAAAATGGAGATAATGAACACATTTTATTATTGATTTGAACATAAATAAAAGAAAATTAAAATCTATTTAGGATTTTTTTTAAAAAAAAAAATACTTTGTACAAAAATAAAGATTTTTGAAAAAGAAATTCTGTGTATTTATTTTTTGAATTTCGCAAGAAAATCATTAATATTGTCAAATTTCCATATTAATGAAAAAAAAATTATAAAACTGAAAAAAAAATTCTTCTCCTTTATTCCTTTTACGTTTTCTTGTTTTGGCTTAAGAGTTCACCGTCAAATATTTTTCTTCATAAATTTCAAAGGATTGCATTCATTAGTAATAGACAATATACAACGAAGGATTTGTATTTATTTGTCAATATATTTATATTCATATGTATTTCGTTTTTCTTCAAGCTTTTTAGTAATTTTTTTAAAATCTCATGCTAAAATTTAAATATGTATGAAGCAAAAATAAATTTTCAGGTGAAAAGTAAAAACTCACAAATCCAAGAAATTTTTTTTAAAGAAATTGTTAGTTCTATACATACAATCATAACAGAAGTGTATAAAATATGCATTTACATTAAAGATATGTTCTTTGATCTAATGAAGATTTGCTTACAATAATTTCTTATATCTCATAATCGAAAAAATAAAATATTTTTAGAAAAAAAAACTGCAATTTTTGAAATTAAAGTCTGTTTTCTACTAATATTAAAGAGCCTTTTACAAAAACAGAACACATTTTCATGTAGGAAAAATTTATTTATTTATGCCCATAAAGTTGTAATTCATATATTCCTTTATTATAGTGTCCTTAAAATTTAGAAATATTGCACAAATATCCAATCTTTCGCTTTTAATATATGAAGAGAAAAGTCCACTTGAATAACATTGTATTAATATAATGTAATACGTTTTGCATGAAAAAAAAATGGTTGACTTGTATAAAATATTATATTGTCACATTTTCTTATATGTCAGTAAAATATGCCATTATTACCGAGAAATTGTTCTTTTTGAAAAAAAAAGTGTTCTAAGTTTGGATAATATTTCTTAATATTACATGACACTAGCAGCAATGTGTCACCTTTACATAAAAAGTAAATTCTTCTGTCTGCAGTAATTTTTTTATAAGAAGAACATTTAAAAAAATACATATTTTTAATTAAAATAACTCAACTGAAGTGACTTAAAACTATTTGACATAATATTAATTAGCCCTAATTTTAATATAAACTATTTACTCTATTAATATTACTGTTTTCCGAAATTTTAATTTTCAATTTTTAATGAGTAAATAATTCCTTTAAAATTGCGGCTGGAGTAGGCAGTTATACTTCGATAATATCTACGTATTTTATGTTCTGCATGTATGAGTGAGTATGCAACAATGTACCTGTACTTCAATTTACTTTACCGGAAGTTGTCAGTATTCAGTATTATCATTCCGTTAAGGCCATATCACACGTACACGTTTCAAGCAATTTTTTCGTCCAATTCGTGCAATTTTTACTCGGTTGCTATAGCAACGGCTTTCGAACAACTTTTTGCTATTGAGCTCAGAAAATTTTTCCAAATAAAAGTAGCTTGAAATTCTACCCAATGGGGCTCTCCGACGCCTCACGTCATAAACAAGATGGCGGCTTCGGTTTCGTGTAACACATCAGATATGCCGTATAATATTTTAATGGTGTATAATATTTCAACGGCGTATAATATTTTAAACAGGATGATGCTCAATTTTTGTTTACGTCCATCAACAAACGCGCAAGCGAAATAAAAGAAATAATTTTGAATGTTCGTTTTCCGAAGCAGAAATTTTTTTCAAAGTGGAGGTAGAGCACGGCTGACGTCAGAGCATGTCGTTTTACTTCCCCCTCAGATTAGGACAAAAATTGGACGAAAAAGTTGCATGGAAAATTAACGTGTGATACAGCCTTTAGTAAACAGTCTCAAATCTGATATAAAGAATTGTACGAAACATTTTGGATACAAATATTCACTTCTTCTGTAGAAATCTACTTACAAGGTCATTAATGCGTAAAGATGTTATGGTGGGAGCTGGGTTAATCCCTTGAACACTAAATGACGTCTGAGGGGGAAATTGCACACTGTCGAATGTGCAAGGCACTCTGTATGCATGGGGCACTGCATTGTTCCGCCTGGATGGAAAGCGAGGATATGCGCGGTCGGAAGTGATGTTCCAGTTATCAGGATTATACCAGTCATCCACAATAGGTTTAAACTGAGCGTCTGAAGGATGAAGTAATGTCATATTAATTTCAAGAAGACACTTAAAGTCAGAAAATAAAATAATACTTAAAATAATTTGTATGGCAACCAGATATTAATATCGTGGAATCTATTTTCACATCATTTCGTAAACTAAAGTAATATGATCTCAAGTATGGATTTTTAATTTACGGCTGCATTTATGTTTAGCTTGAAGGTATCCGACAACGTTCGAAATGTAATTTTGAAAAAGCGTATAAATGAATATTTTTTTTTTTAATATTTAGTATTATCTGAATTAGAATATGCATAGAAAATTGTTTTAAGAATATTACTACAATAAAAAATTACTTAAATGCAATTTTTTGGCAAAATATGAAGAAGGAATGACATATTTTCAAAATATTTTCATTGTATGGAGAATGCTTTTATAATAATAATATTTTGCATTTATATTGCTACGACTTCTATGCAGGGCCTGAACTAGGATTTTTGAAATATATTATTTAGAATAGATTTATTCATAATTTAATACATCAAAATAGAGAAATTTTAACAACAACAAAAAACATTGGTTATTACTTCAATTGATCATAACTCTGAAAATAATGTGAATTTTTCGAAAATTCTAGTTCTGGCACTGTATAGAAGTCTTAACTCTATGTAGGTAAAATATTACTATTATAGAAGTGTTTTCTATAAAAGGAGAGCATTTTGAAAATATCTCATTTTTTTTTTTTCATTTTTAGCTAAAAAAATTGCATTTAAATAATTTTTTATTGCAGTAATATTATTAAGGCAATTTTATACGTTTATTCTAATTCAGGTGACACTAAATATCAAAAAATGTATTCATTTATACACATTTTCAAAATCACATTCCGAACATAGTCGGATACTTTAAAGATATCGAGGTTAATGATTCGAGCTTTGTTGAGAAATTTGTGTGTTTTCTAAGATATCCGAAGATGTTCAGAGTACTTTTCAAAAATAGCATACTAAATTATTACAAATACTTTTTTAAAAATCAATACCAACAAATATTAATACTTAACGAGAGCCATATTTAAAATAAATTATATCTAATTTTTACAAAAATCACAATTATAAGTGAAATTCTAGCAGTTCTTAAAAAATTCTATAAAACAGTTAGAGGAAAAAAAGTAATAAACATATCAATAAAAGTATTATTTATATTTTGGAAACTATTAATTTTTTTAATATTTATACTTATTAAAATAAATTCATTTTTTCATTCGTCAATCGAATTTTAGAGATTCTAAGGAAGATTTCGGTCAAATCAACTAGATCAAATTAAGCGGAATTAATAGTTACAGCATTTAAACCGGAATTAAAAGTCGCTATTATGTAATGAATTATCTTTATATAACGGTTGATTATTCTTATAAAAATTATAGAAATAAATTTGATAGTGTTGTTAACCGATTCTCACACAATACACAATCGGAAATTTAATAACTTTATATGATATAATCATTGCAAACATTACATTAAGTTATAAACACAATATAATTTGTAAGCTTTCGAATTCCATATTCATTCTGTAAAAGATTATCTTCCATTCGTCGTAATATAATGCCAATGCCATCGATAATGTTTTTATGTAAAACACTTCTCAATTTGTGGTTTTATTTCTTTGTATTGGTATAAAAGAAACTTCATTTTTAATTTATTGATAATGCCATATATTTATTAATAATTGCAAATTATAAACAAACGACAAAACATTTGTAAAAGTTTTAAAAGATTTTATATCGTTATATGTACTCAAATTATACGAATTACTTTTGAGATAACCAAACAAACTGTAAAAGTTAAAACGATACTGAAAAATGAAGTGAAATAGAAATATTTTTATGGTTACTCTTTTTTCCCTTTATCTTACTTAAATCAAATTAACAAATAACTTGATGTGCATTTTTTATATTACATATTTTAACGCAATACATGTTCGCATTTGCTTTCTAATTTAAATCAAATACAATTAAGTCAAGTAATTTTCACTCCACCATCTTAATAGAAGGGGAAACAATTCCTCAGATTTTAAAATAAATTTTGTGTTGATGAAACATAGTTCATAGTATGAGAAACCTAAAGGAGAATGTTTTTACATGAAATAATTAGAGTAAAGATCTCCTACACAGTATTAATGTTCAAAAATGAAAAATGAGTATTTAAACTTATTGTATTTCATAAATTATTTATATAAATATTATTTTAAAAATATATTCTTCACAAAAAAAAATCTTGAAAGATATACTTTTTTTTTCTCCATTGCTAGTTGTTATAAAAAACATTCAATAATAATAATTATAAAAAACTGCTAAAAATTATCTTGTTTTGTTAATATGCTGCTAAGAATCATCAGTAAAATGATTCTGTAAAAAAGAAAGCAAAAATAAATGAGCAGTGGGCTAAATTCATGAAAGTCACATGATACAGATAATCACGTATTCTCCGTTAAATTCAAAACTGACTTTAAATTAACTTGTACTTATTGTTCTGTTTGTAAAATTTAGATAAAATTTCAAGTTTTATAACTGGTTAAGGACAATTTCCTCATAAAGATTTAAAAATTTTAAAAAAATCTTGTTGTTTTATACATGAACTTTTAAATCAAGTGCATTTTGATTACTTATATGCGTTATTATTGCTGACAAATCTGTACTGTTTAAGAGAAAATTTCCGCAAGAAGCAAAAGTTGGCAACAGCGAAGCGCTTGAATTAATTAGCTGAAAACGCATCATTGCATTCATCATGCGAATCATTTTGGAATGAACAGGCAGACAAACTTGCAAGATCGGTAATGGAATCCAATGTTTACTTTGAGTGGATTGCCCCTGAAAATATCAATACAAACAATTTCCGAAAAAGAATAGAAAAAACCATTGAGAGTAATAATACCAGCAAATATCACACACAGAACCTTAGAAAACATCCCATTTATAGAAATAATATCTAATTGGATCAATAACAGAAGGGAAGAGATACTAGGTATTCTCATTATTAATAAAATGATTATAACTAGAGGGCTCCTGCATATATATCGATTAATGAATAATCCTATATGTAACAGCCGTAAAAGAAAATAACGATTTGGAACACATTCTCTTAATTTGAGACAAATATACTTCTCAAAGAAATAACTTGTGGAATATACTGAAGATAGATCTATGCAATAACATCACCTTCAGACAACTTTTAAAACACGCAACAGTTAATAAGCAACTTTTTAAAATCTTTTTGCAGAAGATTAAGTCTTTCCTTTCTTAGTTAATATATATCATATACTAAATAAGAAAGGAACGACATCTATTTATATACATTCATTTTTTTTATTTCATTCATAAAGGTGATAATAGCCTTTGCTGCTCCATATCCCTCAGAATCTGTAACCTGTAACCATGAGAATCATTCATCATGCGAGTATAACGTCACATGAACTTATGAACTGATTGGCTTTAGAGATACGTAATTGTGGTGTTATCATGTGACTATGAATGAATTTAGCCCATTGTAATATGTAAAAGTGCGCAGTAAAAAATAATATTTGGAAATGCAAAAATACGACACCTAAATACTTTTGCATAATTATTACACATTTTTATAGATTTTTATGTTTAAAAAAAACGAAGAAAATAGGAAACAATTGTACTTAGAATAACGCTGATATTTTTCATAAGCAGAAAAAAGAATTTGGTTCATTAAACACAGGAACTGTGTGTTTGTTTTAGATAGCTCGATAGAAATTTAATACTTTTAACAATAAAACTCTTATATTACTGACCTTGACCAATGCAAGATCCTTGTGCTGTCTTTCCAGTCAGGTTAAAAACTGCGTCTTTAGGAAAAACAAGTTCTCCATTTATAGGCAAAACCTAGACAAAAGTAATACCGTATTAATGGAAACCTTCTTTTTTCTTCATCATCCTTTATTTCCCCTCATAAAACAAACGGCAAGTAGATCAGAATTTTTTTTAATTCCAAATTTGAAGTTAGCAAATAAGTGTTTTCAATATTAACAAGCAATATATCTAAATAATTAAATAAATAAGTCAATATATCTACTTAGGTCAACAAAGAAAATTTTTATTTTAGTTACTTTTTATTAAATAATTACAATTAATACAAATATATATATGCATATAACAGAATCACATCATTGAGTGGCAAAACATTTTTCAAATTAACATTAAAAACTTTTTAATCACGTTAAATTTGTAATTATATTTTTTATAACAAATGTGAAGTATAATAGGTAAGAATTTATCTTAAACCCAGTGTAAAAGGAATGCTGACGTCTAACTAGCATATGATTATTCAGGTTAAGTTAAATCTTCATCACAAATTTAACAAAAGCTGTTTTATCCAATGGTTCTACCATCTAGAGGAGAATAATATAGACTGAAATATAATTATTTAATTTAATTTAATTAATGAATTAATATTTGGTAAACTGTATTACCATCAAGTGTCATCCACTACAAGTTAAAAAAAATGTATTTGAACTTGAGTGAATGAATACATTGAATGAAAATTTGAACAAGATATATAAATATATTTAGGAAGAGTGTGAACTAATAGTGGGAATTGAAAAACGGTGACTGACTACGCACGAAGCCGTGCTTTTGAAAAAACATATAAATAGATAATTTTTTGATATTTAGTGTCAGTTGAATTAGAATATACATATAATTGCCTTAAGAACATTATTACAAGAAAAAATTATTTAAATGCATTTTAATTTTTACGAAAAAGGAAGAATGACATGTATTAAAACATTTTCCCTTTATGAAAAATTCTTCAATAATAATCAAATTCTATATCGTGGTTGAGCTGAAATTTTTGAAGTATATAATTTAGAGGTGGATTTATTACTATTTTATATTACATCAGAGTAGAGAAACTTTTACAAAACCCTCAGGTATTATTTCCATTGATCGTACCTTTGAAAATAATGTGAATTTTTCGAATCTTTTAGTTAAATTTAGGTACAGAAGTCCTAACTATATATAGGCAAATTTTGATTATTATGGAAGCATTTTTCATAAAAGGAGAATGTTTTGAAAATATGTCATTCTTTCATTCATCTTTGCCAAAAAAAAAATTTTCATTTAAATAATTTTTTCTCGTAATAATATTCTTAAAACAATTTTATATGCATATTCTAATTCAACTGATGCTGAATATCATTAAAAAAAAAATACTCATTTATACGCTTTTTCAAAATCACGATTCCGAGCGTAGTCATTCTCCTGATAAATAATTTGTTCTTCTTTACAACTTTGAACGATAGTTTATTCTATTTCGCGAATATATGTAAAATAAAATTCGTAATGCCTGTCGTAGAAAAATTTACAAAAACGAATTATTCATTAAGGTTTGTCTTCTTTCCAAATAAGCATTGCAAATAATGAGTTCTCTATTCAAAAAAGAAAAAGAATAGTGCATTTAAACAGTTTTTCATAGTACGGTAGAACCAGTTTTTGTGCGGTCTTTCTTTACGCGAATTATTTTTGTACGATTTGATTCGTGCGATTTTATTTTTGTACGATTTTTTTTTTGTGCGTTCAATTGCTTTCTCTCAACGCACTAGCAACACGCACTTAATTAAAGACGAAACTTAATGACAGTGACATTATCAATAATTTGAAAGATTATGGAGACAGATAAGAAGAACTGTATTCTTTGAGAGCGGATAAAATATATTCTGGGATCCAGCTTTCCAACAAATCGGAAAAGCATTTTCTTAAAATAGATACCAATTCCGGAAGGAGTTTGAAATTCCCAAAAGAGCTTCGATCACGCATATCTGATCGTGAAGTTCACAAGCAACTGACCAACCGACCATCGTCACAAAAACTTATCACTTACTTTATGATGACAAAAAATAAATCAATTGAAATTGTATCTTCAAGTGACGAAAGCGATTTTGAACCGATTCATCACAGGAAGATATGCGCTTTAGGTTACGATGAGTAGCAGAGATTTATGTCTGCGCATTTTGAAAATTTCTCTATGTATACAATGAGAAATGAAATGTTTTAAAATGTTTTCATGTGTAATTTAATTATTTATTTTGTTTGGAAGTACTTTCTCTCATAAATTTTGTAAATAATTGACATATTTTTTAAGTGCGACTTTTTTATACGTTCCCTCTCCACTGCAAAACAAAAAAATTCTGTAGTATATCGACAAAGTTGTTAGTTACATATAAGTATTTATGAAATATTTTCGCATATTTTTTTGTGCAGTTTCTTTTTATGCGGTCCCTATCTACCGCACAAAAACAGGTTTTACTGTATTATATGTATTCAAACATATATATAGCGGATATAATAGACTTTCTAGTGAGAACTACGACTGAGTGTCATCTCGTTGTAGACAAAAGCTCTTAATAAGAACAAACAGCGACACGTAATTAATAATACTTTAAGTACTTTTAATTCAAATCAATCTTAAATATATAAGTACTCATTTCTAAAAACTTATGGAGGTGGTTTTTCCTCACTTTTTAAACAGTTTATGAGCTTTAAAAAAGATTTTTATTTCATCTTACATTAGATAATGTGTGGAGCGTATTCTTTCATTTTGACCACACAAATATCTTATTTTTGCATGATTTTTCTACAAGGTTTTATGAGGAGCGTAACCATCGTGTAAAAAAAAAGAGAGAGTTAAGTGTTCTGAAATAGGAGCCTTTTTAAGAGAGAACTTGTACAAATATTTCTTCAATTTTGTTTGTGTGTACATACAAATATGAGCGAATGAATGTAAAGGAAGGAGGATTCGATCTAGGTACCTTCCGTTCAGTACGCAAGTACTTCATCAACCATGCCAAAAAGATCGTCTTCACGTGATGTTTGGTACTAGTTTATATAGATATCACACCACCACATACCCCCATGTCAGTGATTCAGCGAAAAGGGGAACGAACGATACCATATTTGTGGCGAGCATGTTGCGTCACTTTGTGGGTTGCATCATCGTACGTGACGGTTTGAGAATTGTGTCATTTGTGTGAGACAGCTTTGTTGAGTGACGGCTTATTTGTGTCAATGTTTGACGGCTTGGTTGCTTTTGCGGTGGATAGATGGCGCCACGACTGTGGCGCGTGAAGGGTGCGGTTCTTTTGTCAGGCCAGGGTCACCAATGAAGGAAGGAAGATTCGATCTAGGTACCGTTCCGTAAGGAAGTACTTTATCGACCACGCCAAAACAATAATCTTCGAGTGATGTTTGGTACTAGTTTATATAGATATCACACCGCCACAAATGTTTAGCATCACTCTATAAAGCAGTATGAGGGCTGTTAGCGACGAACCTTGTAATTTTGGACCATGGTCAAGTGACGAGGACAAGATTTGAGCAAGCACCCTCCCCTCTCCGAACTTCCACACCATGACAACGGAAGGACATAGAACACCGACAGATGTAACGTACATACCCACTCTTCTACGTAGTGGGTCTTTAGTGGCACTGGTGCTCGAACTCATGACACGCGGGTCATGAGTTCGTGACCATAACCACCAGGCTACCGAAGGCACACATATATAATAAAGAGAAAAATTTATGTAACTTCCTAAAAAATTTATATTGGTAATAAGAAGAAGTTAACAAAAATCGCATGTTTCTTGCTGTTTCCATACCATTTCAGCCGCCGCAAAGGATGAAGGCATAAATATAACTGATGACGAAGAAGATGAAAAAATGACGCGGTCGTTCGCACAGGGCAATCGACCTCCTTCCCAATTGCGTGGATTGTCGAAATTCGTGTTGACTGCCCATACCTTTATATCTTCTGCCTTAGATTGACAAACTGAAACAAAATTGAACTGCTGTTATAGAATACATGTAAGTTTATTATCAACCATGATTTTATTAACTAAACGCATCACGATATTAAGTTATCGAAATTTCACATTGTCAAAACTAAGCGAAAATGAACTTATGATGTAGATCTATGCGCACAGTAAATTTAAATGGTAATACTTTCTGCATCTTCATATGTGTACTTAATTAGAAATTATGTAGGGAAGTCTGTAAACATTTGATGTGAATTCAAAATCAGTTTTTACGAGGTGACATCCAGGGACGACTTAAGACTTGTTGATGCCCTGTACTGAGGGACGTCTTAAGGCATGGGCCTACTGGGCCCGGACCCAGAGCCTTGACCCTCGGTGGGGGCCTCGTTTCATTCTCGACCCTGTCTTAATAAGATCATGATCCGGATAATTTTAATGGGATCAAATATTATTTCCGTGCATATTCTTCCAAAAACAGGAAATTTCAAACTGCATGTCAGCTGGCTAAAGTGGTAAGACTGTATCATTATTTAATGATCGTTGTCCATGTCTAGACCTAGGCCTAATACCATAAACAATCATTCAACCCATTTACTCGAAATTCAGCCATCGATTGATCCGGATTGTACCTAGATTTTTGAGATTGGGAGTCATGCACATTATATGTTTCAAATTACCGTTTGTATGAGTATTTGGCAATGCATGCTGTCTACTTTTAAAGGTTAAATCTATATACTGTCTACTTTTAAAGATTACAGGTTGGACCTACTTTTACATCGGGGCCTAGGGCTTCAAAAAATCTTAAGATCTCTCTGGGCCCAGAGCCTCAAAAAGTCTTAAGATGTCCCTGCCTGGGCCCCTACACAAATATAGACCCCACCTATGACCCTTAAAAGTAGATAGTACACTGCATACGTTGCCAAATAATTGTAAAAACAATTACACGAAACAAACAAATGTGCATGACTTACAATCACACAAATCGGCTCGACGGACTACAGCTCTTTGACTTAATGAGAAATGATGGTGGATGGTGTTAGACCTAGGTCTATACATGGACGACGGTTACCACTTAATAATACAGTCTTGCCACTGTTGCAAGTTCACATACAGTCCAAAATTTCCTATTTTTCTGAGAATACAACCGGAAATAACATTTGACCGTTAAAATTATTTAAATCCTGATCTAATTAAGGCTCAATTGAGAACGAGACCAGGCCCTCACTGGGGCCAGGCTCGGTCGGCTCATGCCTTAGGACGTCCCTAGAGACACCTTCGTAATATGATTATGATTCAGATTATAGTGTCGATTACTAATATCGTAGTATAAGCGGGGATATTTGTCTGTGTGAATTGTGTAATCAATAAACAAATTTAAGGAATTAGAACAAAATTATGAAAATATTTCTGTTTCTTCTCTGCTTTACCTTTTCTATTGAAATTTTACTTGAAAATACTAAGCAAATGTAAACTACAAATAATTTAATGTTCACAGCTGTTTACTTTTAAATACTCGCAGTAGCACTGGCGTAACGGAGAACATTTGGGCCCCCTTGAAAAATCAAGTTTTGGGCCCCCAAGTTGGATGTTACAAAGGATAGGCACTTGACGGCAATCAGGCTTTGGGCTCCCTAGAACCTTGACCCCCCCCCCTCCTGTGATACGAGGGTGTACGTTACGCCTCTGACTCACAGATTAATCTTGTTTAAAAGAATATACAAGTGGTGGGGAACCCGTAACCTTCATAAAAGCTAGCACTTCAATTAATTAATACTTAATTATATAGATTACACAACAGTTTGTAGATTAATGTAATTAAATAATGAACGGCATGAATGTGTGTGTATATGTTCCAATGACTGCTCGCGTGGGAATAGCCAATTGTACATTTCAAATGTTAGAACGCCACCTAGTGCAACATGACAACACTGCCCTCATGCTCGTACAACTAAGGCCTCATGTTATGAAGTTTGATCGAAATCAGGGGCGTAGCTACCGCCGTATCAATGATACGGGGCCCCAATCTCTCTTTAGGGGCGTAGAAATCTGTAAGTTAAAAACCATTAAAGGTTAAGAGGCCTCAAAAAAGGGCCCCCAAGGCATTTAGATACAGGGCCCATTCAGGACTAGCTACGCCAGTGATCCAAATATATGTACATATATATGCTTACATAAATAAAAATACCAACAGTGAAATATAAAAAGTTACAGCAATATCTATGAATTTAATAAATTTATAGAAAAATAATATCAATGATGAATGTTATAACAAGTTCTTACCCTTATGTGAATACAAAAATATTTTATATTGTAACGTTTTATGTCAAATAATAAATAAATAAGGATTTATTTTTTTAAGTAAAGTTCTATATAATGCACAAAGTTATTAAGCATGTACAAAAACTATAATAATTCCATCAAAGTCGTACTAGTTAAAGGTACACAACCTATGCGGCCTCCTTTATTACTACTTAATTTACATGCGGTCACTAATGGTAAGAAGGTTCCCTCTTCTGGAATATACTATCATTTTTACAAAATTTAATTGGGGAGCAAATGCATGAATCCATATCTCACAATATCATTTATTTTAATAAATCAAAAGATTTCATTTACAATAAATTTAGGTAATATTCCAGCAAGATTTAAATATATATGTTTTCAGTTACAGTAATCAATGTATCTTCGCTAAAAAAATTAAAAATGAATTTTCATTAACAAAATCACTTTTTAGTAAATTATAGTAAATAGCTTCTTATTTATAATTGCAGAGTAGAATAAAGATATAAATGGGGGGGGGGAAACAAATATGTACTAGTGAATACAAATACAAATACAAATATAAATAAATCGTTCTAAGGTAAATTCCTTTGGATTTATTTGTAAGTATTTCGATAATTTATGTTTTAAGAGCCATTTCATGCGTTTTATTTTATTGTAGTTATTTTAGTTAACTATGTATGAATTAGAAATACTCATTATATATATATATTTTATTTCTTACATTTTTGCCCGTTATTTATAACATTACTTCAGTGAAGTGACAAAGAAAAAATTAAATAGTTAAAAATAATCTTATATTTTAGCAATAAGTTTTTTAATAATTGATATAACTTTTATCTATTTGCATTCGTTCGGTTATCTCTATTATGTAACAGGAACACTTACCGATATGGTAAAACCCTACAATGGCGAAAGAGAGCAAACAATTTGAAATCATGCTTTTAAGTCGATTGTAAGCTTGTACCGCGGAAAAGAAGCTAAAATGATGGGGAAGATATCGTTTGGCTAGGTCTACCATGCTCGCTGTACCACATGCAGCTGCAAGTTCTCAAACTGTGCTTGGTCAGACGATATGCATAAAAGGACTCGTTTCTGTATCCGTTAGAAGTCTTGCTGGATTCCCAAAACTTAACAAATTTTGAGTTATTTACAATTCTATGTTCAGCACTATATACACAAAAATAATAACTAATTTCAATGAAAATTAGGTAATCGGGTGAAAATAATATGACGCCGAATTACATTTTGTATGTCATTTGAGTACATTAAAAAGAAACGAATAAGAACATTTCAAGAATAAAATTTTCTATTAAATTAATATTGTCGTCTGCATTTTAAATAATCGTTTGCTAAATACAAGTTTTTCTTCAAATTTGTGCTCATTATAATTTAGAAAGATTGCTCAATATTAATTTGTCAAAATAACTAAAATAAGATTTATGAAAATTAACATTGTAATAGTATATACTATATTTTACTACATGTATATAACCATTAATTGATAAGCACACTCTTAATTAAATATTTAACTTGTAATAATTCATTATATTGAAAATAAATTTTTACTAATTTAATTCATTTACATCGCTAAAAATTTCAAATCATTATTTTTTTTTTTTTTTTTAATATAAAAAAATTAGAGAAAACAACATGAAAAAAATTAATTAAAGAAGATCCAAGATATTAAAAAATAAATAAGAAGATGTACTAAAAAATAAAGGTATTTCATTCAATTTGATTTTTTTTTAAAAAAAAATAATATAATAAATAAATATCTATTTATTGGTATAAATATCTTTGAGAAAGGTCGCGAAAATTTTTTTTTTATCATCAAACGTTTAAGACACTCATTTAACATATAAGGGGACCTGTTTTAATATTCATATACTTCAGAAAATTTTCTGAAGAACTTTGTTAAATTTGAATATTTGGCTAACTTTGTGTCGAATCTATACGTGATCTCTAAACTAATCCTCTTGGGGAATCTTTGGCCATTCACAGCCATCCTTCTCAAGAAAAAAGCCTTGATATTTAGATTAGTTCGACTATATAAAGTCAGAGTTTTGTAATTGTAGAAGAAAGAGCTGAGAAGCTGTTATATCGCTACGCAGGTGAGATTGAGGAAAGTCGATTTTCGCAGCTTAAGTTTAAGAGTGGTGTTTGCCACTGTATTAAATTAGTGGATTGGAGGTTTATAATCAGCGGTAAATTAGGTTGAGTTAAATTAGTTACTTACGCCTATTTGCTTAATACTCATTGCTTTCTCCTTTGACATTCAATTAGAGATTAAAGTGTTGTTGGTTAGTGTGTTTGAATACATAAATAATTGTTATAATGGAAGTTTCTGGTTCTGCTTTTATTCCTCCTACACCCTGAGGGAGGCAAGACGGTGAGGGAACAACTTCAGGGGTAAGTTGCTCATAACTTTATGACGAAAAACCAGTCGTACAAGAAAAATTCGGATTCCAAAGTCATAAAATTCCTTTTGGAAAACTAATTATGCAAATTAACTTAACTTAAATCAGTGTCGCAACAGCCCATGAAGACCAAGGCCTACTGTGCCCAACTCAGTATACGAGACCTTGGGCCCTGAGGTGCATGAGTAGATGTTCGGGTCAGGTGGTCAGTCTGACGCGAAACCTCCAGAGTTAAATTCCCAAGCAAGCTTGGTACTCACTCATTTATCGACCCACTGAAGTGATGAAAGGCTGAGTCAACCTTGCCCAGTCCGGGGTTTGAACCTCGGACCTAGAAGCGTGATGCACTAACCACTCAGCTACTGGGCTTCATTTATGTAAATTAAGTATCTTAATTAATCCATACAAATAATTTAGTTTTTCTAGTTATTTACAGTGCTATCAGTTTTGACCAGCTGTGGTAAAAATTGCTAATGCTATAAAGGAATTTTTTGACGACTGTATATTATTTAACAAAAGGCTTAACATCAGTTCACTTACAAAAGAAGATTTCAACAAACGTTTGTTGCATTTGCAAAAGCTCCATCAAATGGTCCTTCCATATATTGCTTGAAGATTTCATGTCTACTGGAAGAATGTGGTTGAAAGGCGGACACTTAGTAGTATATCTCTTTTTCTCTTATATAGATATAAATTTATTTGTAGACCATAAGACTGTGTTTATCTCCTTTTTTAAAAATATGCATATCTACTCATGTTCAGAGAAAATGGAATATGAAGATATATGGTGTTGGATATTTATAATCTGCATTTCTTAGACAAGCGAATGTTTATTAGCACTGCACTCTAAAGCAACATGAGGGCTATTGGCAACGGATCTCCCAATTCTGAACCTCTATCAAGTGGCGAGGATGACATCTGAGCTGGAAACCCTCTCCAAACTACTACACCCCAGGAAGACCTACAGGAAGACTTTGATCCTCGACAGATTTAAGGTATCCGACTACGTTCGGAATCATGATTTTGCAAAAGCGTATATAACTGGAAAATATTTATAATATTTAGTGTCACTTAGATTAGAAAATGTATAAAAAATTGTTTTAAGTATAGTATTACAATAAAAAATTATTTAAGCACAATATTTTGACAAAAAATGAACATACAATGACCCATTTTCAAAATGTTCTCCTTTTGTGAAAAATGCTTCTATTATACTAATATTTTGCCTGTGTATAGCTCAGACCTCTGTACAGAGGCTGAACTAGAATTTCTGAAATATATAACTTAGAAGTGGATTTATCCATATTTTACTACAACAAAGGGAAGCAATTTTAAGAAAAAACTCCGATTATTATTTCAATTGGTGGTAATTCTGAAAATAATGTGAATTTTTCAAAAATCCTAGTTCAGACTCTCTGGAGAAGTCTTTACTTTATATAAGCACACACACACACACACTCACAAAATATTATTATTATAGAAGCCTTTTTTATAAAAGGAAAACGTTTTGAATAAAGGTTATTGTAAGTTAATTTTTCGCCAAAATATTGTATTTAAATATTTTTTTTTGTCATAATGTGTGTGTCCTTAAAACAATTTTATACATTTATTCTAATCTACTAAGTGACACTAAATATCATGAAAATTATCCATTTATGTGTTTTTTTAAAATTACGGTTCCGAACGTAGTCGGATACCTTAACGTGCATTAACCCCTCTACACGGCAGGTTTTCAATGGCACCAGAGTTCGTGACCATGGTCACTAGGCTACTGCGGCAGTTAGTATTTCTTAGATACAGAAGTGATTAATATAAACAGGAAATCTAAAACAAAGGAGGAGGTTTAAATTTATGAATAATCTACAATAGTTCTGGTATTCTGAATGCTAAATTTAAAAAAAATAAAAGTAGTAATAACTCTCATTAATAATTCTTAACATTATTAGGTGTTAAATTTTGATCGGAAGAATGATTATGTTTGAAGAGATATCAGTCGAAATTTCAGCTGAAACTACCCTCTGGAAACTAACAAGCCAATGATATACAAAAAAAAAAAAAGCTTTATTAAAAAAACCTAACCATATTTTCTATCTCTAACTTTTCCATCAGCGAGTGAATGAGTGTTAATGAACTTCGCATTCTAAAGCAACACGAAAACTACTAGAGACGGAATTCGTAATTCCGAACCATGGTCAACTAACGAGGATGACACACAAGCTCTGGAACCCCCTCTTCTAACTTCCACACTACATAAACGGGTGGACTTTGAACCTCTGTCGACAGATTTAGCATGTATTATATTATTCACTCTATAAGAAAGAAAAAAACAACAACAATTGAGACAAAAATTGGTGGGTAGAAAGATCACGTATAGAATAAAAAATGATTAAAATTTCAGAAAAACTGAATGATTCTTTTCAGAGTTACATAGTTACAAAGTAACGAACTCAATAAGGAGATGACCCATCTCTTGCCTGGATGCAAGCGGCCACACGACGTGACATAGAGTGATAAAGCACCCTGATGGTCTCCTGCGGTATTTCTTGCCAAATTTGCTCCAATGGTCGGGTCAGGTTATCAACATTCCCTGGTAGATGCAGTCGCCTTCCCACCATATCCCAGACATGCTCGATTGGAGAGGGATTTGGGATCTAGCTGGACAAGGAAGTGTTTGATAAGCTGTAAGACAGTTCATAGCAACATGTGTGGTATGTGGTTTGGCATTATCTTGCTGAAAAATAAGGCCAGGGGTACTGCAAAAGGAACGGCAGAAAACAGTTCTCAGAATGCCGTCGACATACCGATGTGCTGTAAGTGTGCCTCTAATGACGACCAAAGGGGTCCGGCGTCAAAAGAAATGGCACCCTAGACAATAACTCCTTGTTGAGGGCCTGTGTGGCGTGCAATAGCGAAAGCAGGATTGGCACGCTGCCCTGGCCGTCTCCAGACACGTCTTCGATGATCGTCAGGACACAGTTGGAAGCGGGCTTCGTCGCTAAACACTGTACGTCCTCAGTCAGCATGATTCCAACCTGATCGAGCAAGCACCAGTGTAATCTGGCTCGACCGTGTGTAGGCGTGATTGGCCCTTAACGTAGCAGTCGGTACGAGCGTAAATTTCGCTCTATCAGCCGTCTGTGAATGGTCATAGTGGACACTTGTGTGCGGGTCGTACGTCTGATGGTTGATAACGATGAATCAAGCGCTGTGACAGCTGATCTAACAATCAATCTGTCCTCCTGATCTGCTGTGTACCTAGGTCGACCGCTACCATCATGACGCTGAAATCTGCCACTGTCCACCCATTCTTGTCAGCATCTTCTAATGGCTTCGACCCATATGACGAGCGATTCTCCAATTTGCCCAACCTCCCTCTTTCAGTTCAATGATACGACCTCTTTCAAACTCTGACAGTTGCTCGTAATGATCTCGAATACTGTGGCGAGGCATTTTTTCAGTTGCTCAAAGGTATCCTAAATCTCAATGCAACAGAAATTTTCACCATCAGATTGAGAATCGCTTCTTATAGACACCTGCTGAGTGCTCAGTTCCGATGCGCTGCAGCTCCCGCTATTCATTCGTTGGACACCAAATTTTAATCATTTGCATGTTCGGTTAAAATGTCTTTGTATACGAAATTTCATTACAATCGGGCATTATCTTGCCCGATATATATATACATTTTTGACAATCAACCAATTCAAAGACTACCAAATTTGATTGTCATCTCTCTTTTGGTATCTATCTATGCTGGTTTGTTTAAAAGATATTTCAAAAGATGCGTTTATGTATATTCAGGTTTTTTAACTTGGTGGATAATTGCTTTTTATGAATTTCAAGACTCTTGATTCTCTTGGAAAAAGATCTGTGAGTAAGGAAATTTTGTTAAATTCTTTTTTGAAAAATACATTTCTTACGTAATTGTTTTGGGGTTTTTCTACTTTAAGAATTTGGGGAGAATTTGTGCAGAATAGTAGTCAATGGTTTTATCATACTTTCTGTGAGTTTTTATATGCTTTGAATTTTTGTTTATTTTATTTGGTTTTTCCTACCGAGTTGCAAAGGGGGAAGGTTGGCGCCTTCAAACTAGTTTAACCCCACTTATTCGGTCCTAAGTCCGAAATTGCTTTCTGACTCGCTAGGTTCTTTTTTATAGTTTCTTTTTTGTATTTTTCTATAAATTCGATCTTAATGTTTAGCTTTTATGTTTCTATTACGTTATTTCTCGTTATGTTCATTATCTATTATTTCTGGTTTTTGATATATTATACAAATTTCTTTCATATATATATATATATATATATATATATGTGTGTGTGTGTGTGGGAATCCAACCAAAATCTTCCAAAGGTGGGATCCTTCAGATAGCGGGGTTTTTATGGAGTGGTGTCTAGGGGTTTTTTAGGGTGTATTAGTTAATTTTGAAATTAAATAGACAACATAGTTCAACAAAGAAACTAGTTGAAAACTAAATAATTTATTAAGAATTGTAGGGGAGTATTTACATGGGGAATATTTCAAAAGAATAGAAAAGTTAGATAAGCATATTTCGGAAGAATAGGAAAGTTAGATCACATTACTTTAAGGGAGGCAATTGAGATTAAATAGAACTCATTATGGTGCTATTAAGACTTACCGCCTGGCGCGGACGAACGATAGAACTCATTATGGTATTATTAAGATTTACCACCTGGCGCGGACCAACGGCGCTGACGCGCGAAATACGACGTTTCTCTACGAGTGTTAGTGGGCCTCTGGCGAAAAAGGTTGATGCAGGCGTTTTAAAAGGGACGCTAGATGGCGTTGATGTGGAATACTGTTTTGATTAGAATTGCCGACCTCGGTAAAGGGATGTGATCTAACTTTTTACAAATGGGATATCCTACATATATATAT
>BMAV01009445.1:519217-529265 GCA_019973955.1 Trichonephila inaurata madagascariensis
TCACCATGACATTTAGAAAAAAATCGCCAAATCCGAAAAAAAATCGCTAAATTCAAAGTGGCTCCCCTATACTACACTTGAACCAATGACAACGTTAAACATTTCCTCTGTAACAAAATTTTGTTGAAACTCATCAAATATCGCCAATGGCATTCGGTTAATGCGACAGTACCATAAAAAGAACATGTTCAAAAAGTTAAATAAATTTTTAATACTCACTTGTGGATTCTGAATTTATTTCTGCGTCCGAGTATTCGGAGCTACATTTTTTATTTTCAAAATATTCGTGATCTCTGCATAGATTTGATTGAGGGTGAAGTGAACAGAACTGAACTGATTTATAATTAGCAACAGCAACTGTCCAACAAAATGGAGGTTATTGCATGAGTGTGAATGCCGGTGTGTGTTTTAAATATTCCTTAGTAGGTCAATTTTTTAGTTCTAAGTTGATTTTATATGTGAATAAAGTTATTACATATCATTTTAGCTATCTATTTTGATTTCTAGATATACAAAATACAGTGGCGTGCTTTTCATTTTGCTGGTTATTCACCATACCATTTACGTTCACGTTGTATACTATTTTTGTATCATCCGAAGTCTCAACGTATTGGAATTACGGTAAGATTGTGACAGATCAAAATGATTGAAGAATATTCTACTGAAGTTACAAATTCTCATTCTAAAAAGAGTGGGAAAATTGAATTAGGGGATGTAACCCCGCACAATATCCGCCAATTAAAAAGATTGAATCAAGTAGTATTTCCTGTTAGTTACAATGATAAATTCTATAAGGATATTCTAGTCGCTGGTGAACTTGCCAAATTAGCCTATTATAATGACATTGTAGTTGGTGCCGTATGTTGTCGTGTTGATGCGTTCGATAATAGCAGAAAATTATATATAATGACTTTAGGCTGTCTAGCACCATATAGGAGATTGGGAATCGGGACGAAAATGTTGGAACACATATTAAATTATGTAAAAGAAGACGGTAAATTTGATAGCATATTTTTGCATGTACAAGTTAATAATGATAGTGCTATCGAATTTTACAAAAAATTTGGATTTACGATTGTGGAAACTAAATCTCATTACTATAAACGCATAGAACCTGCAGATGCACATGTTCTTGAGAAATTTCTGAAATAAATGTGTGAAACTGTTAAGATATTTGAAGTTTGTTTAGTAAAATTACTTAGAGAAGAAGAATGTTGTCATGGTTTCATTTTTCTGTAAAAATTATTACTTGTAACACGAATTTTCTAAAATAAGTGGTATACATTTTGGCTTGTTGATTTTTTAATTCTAGATTGCTAGTTATGTTAAATGAAAGAAAAAAATAAATGTAATTTATGAGTGTTTTATCTTGGAAGTTTTAGATTTATGTTGTTTTAATTACATAGTTCTCTTTCTTTGGTTTGGTATATTTTAAAATCACTGTAGGTCAAATCATTTTTTTTTCTGTATGTTTCATTTTTCCCCATCTTAGTGTTCCTGTTTTTTAGCAATACTACATGACAGAAAACATGTATTGTTAAGTAATGAAGGAAAAAAAAAAAAAAAAGACTAAATTCACATTTTTTAAAATAAAATAGGAAAATATGAAATTAATCCTGTATGCTGTAACAAATATTGGAACATAAAATCTTATTGCAATAAATAATTTATCTTATTATTCCAATTAGTAGAAACATTTTTACTGACTGTAAAATTTGGATTATTTTATTTACTCTCAAAGTATTTTATAATTTAAAGAGGCTAAGAAAAACATCCATACATTAAAATTTATTATTCATTTATTTAAATAGTTTACTATTGGATGCCAAATATCTAAATATGAAATTGTAATATTTTGAAAAGATGCCCAAGATACTTTTTTAATAAATTTTAAATTAAATGCTGCAACTATAGAATTATATGAATAAAACTTCCTTGTTAGTTGATTTAAGGCTTTAATTAACTGAATTCACTGCAAATCTGATATTTTGTATTGGAGACAAAATAAGTATTTGATACTGCATAGTTTAAATTAGTTACTATAATTTAAATTTGTTAGGTACTATACCTCAAATACATTTATTTGTAATTTAAAAAGGGATTCTTCGTTAAAATTGGAACTAGTAATATTAGCTTCGTAAAGTATTCTAAAAATATAGAATGATTAAAAAATAAAAATTGAAGTAACTAATTAGATATCACACTGTTGCCTCTTTGGGCACAATTTTTGAAATTCCATCAATTAGTGTATTATGATAACATGTATTGTTTTATTGCTCTTAATTTAGCAAAATGAATAACCAGTTTTATGCAAAAACTCATGGTATATTAATTGGAATTAAGAGTTTTCTTTTTGACAGCAATATAAAAACATGAACAGTGTCTTTTTGTAATTTATCCTATTCAAAGATAATTTTATAAACTTTTTGCTAGAGAAATGATAACTTATATAACTACTATATTTGCTTAAGATTTCTCATAAATTAGTGTTTTGTACTTCCCATGAATGTACATTAGTTTTTATAATTTAAACTTATTTAAGTTAATTAGAGTTAATGTGAATATATAAAGCTACAATCCAGAATTTAATATTGAAATTGTAAATTGCTTGTTATATTATGTTGTGCTGCTTAAAGTTATTAAATCAAACCTTGTAACTGTTGAATTGGTACATGTAATGCATTTTATTGGCTAAAGTGCAGAATCACCCACTTAATTGGTTTGGTTTTTTTTGCTTTTCTTGAGATTGATAAGTGTGCCAATTGTGGTATCCCAGCCAATTTTGGAGCTGTGAAGGAGAGCTGGAGGAATTACAACTCCAAAGGACAAAACACAAGAGGACGTTGTTGGCAATTTTTTAAAATCGTACCAAGCAGTGGAGGATTCTGCACGTTCCCCACTTTTTTTACATATTTTTTATTATATATGTTTTCGCAGGCTGTTTTCAAATTGTATGTTAATTTGCATATTTCCTTTCTTCAACATCTGTAAAATTGAATAAAGAAAATGATAAAGTTTCAAACTTTTTCATTTTAAAATTCATAGATCTGTTGTACAAGGGAAAAAATGTAATACTTCAAGTTTTGATGATTAAAGTTTAAGTCCTTTCCATTATTAAAAATTTAGTTAGAGTATTTGACACATAGTTCATTGTCAGGGAAGCATAGCCATATTTGAAACTAAATATATTGATATACTAGTATTATTGAATTTCTATGATCTCTGCTGTATTAATTTTAATATACATTTTCAGATAAAAAATTAAGTAAACCAAATATCAATGCAGTTAGTTTAGTCATATTTGGAAGTTTCGAAAATATTGTATCATTGAAGAAAAAAAAATTCTGTATTTAAAGGTAAATATCTCTCTTAAAATTGATTCTACATTAACTTACAACTTTTACAATATATGAATTATATTAAATTATATTTTTGGCTTAATTTTATTCTACTTAAATAATATTAAAAGAAAGTTATCGATGTAAATTTTTATCTGTTTTAAATTGTGGGAATTAAGTCTTCAAATGGGGGAAATATTTAAAAATAGGAATTATTTGAAAATTAGAATTATTTAAACAATTTCATTTTTCATTTTAAAACTTTTAAAGATTTATTTTGTTATTTATCATTCATTCTGTATTGCCAGGGAATGAAAAACACAAAATTTGTGACCAAACTCTTTATCCACAAATAAGTTTTTAAAAATGTTTTTATGATTAAAATTTTTGTTTATGAAAATATTTTTAAGCCTCATTAAAAAGTACTTATTTTTCTTTATTTTAAGACTGTATACATTTTAAAATCAATGCCCATTTCTGTATAACTTTTTTCATTTTTTAATTTATGAAGTGCTGGAAAAGGAATTATATTCTTATTACTATAATTTGAAGTAAATATTTTTCTTTTGTAAAGTTACATTTCAAACTTTTATTTTCTGAGTAATATACATTGAAACTGTTTTACTTTATATAAGCATAAAATTGCATAAAAATTTAATTGAAAAAAATAATCTTAAATGGTATATTACAAGAATAGGGATACTTTAATAGATCACACAAAAAGGGGCGATCAATAAAAGGTCTAGTTAGAATTTTTTTTTTTTAAAAGGCTGTATATATTTTGTTAGAATACAAATAACTCGATTTATTTTAAATTAAGAGTAAAAATTTAAATTCTATTGTTCAGGTTATAAAAAATTACATGAATAAAATTATGACTCTGAAGCATTTATGTATTTTTCCCTTTTTATTTTCACTTTTTCTTCATTTTTATGACTTAATTAAATATTTATAAAATTCTATAAAAGGTGTTCTAAATGATTATATATACAATATTGTATACCTTCAAATGTTTAAATTTATATTCTTACAAAATATTTCTTAAGACATGTTTGATTTGTTAATTGTAGAATGTGTTCTAATATTTGTTTGATTTTTTGATTATGAAGTTTTGTTTGTTATGTAAAGGAAACCAAACCAAACCATGTTTTGTAATTGCAAACTTTGTAATTTTAAAGAAAATTCTCTCATAAGTTTTAATAAAGAGATTCTTGAAAATTGTTTTTGTTTCATTGATTGATTTTCCAACACACATACATTTTTTTCCCCTAAAAGAATAGAAATAGATGGAAACTCATCAATTTTGATAATGGATTAACCAACATGCATCCTGTTGTATTCAAATATGATAGTTATGTATCTCACTTAGAGCTCAACTTAAAATTCTCTATCAAGATCTGTTTGAATTTCATAATTGATTAAGTTAGAGAAAAGCATTTGATTAAAAAAAAATTTTTTTTTAACCAGTTATGGAAATATTAGTCAAATGTGCTTGCATTTGTTTTTAATCATGTTTTCTTATTTACTTTAAAATTAATGTTTTTATTTGCACTTTTAAAAAATATTTCAATGAAATAATTTTGAAGTAAAAATATTAACTTTTTACCTGTAACTGTATATTAACAAAGTAATGTTGAATTTAAAAAACAGTGCTACATTAAAAGAAAGGAATTATTTATAAATATTCCATTCTCAAATTATATTTGAACAATTTTTTTGCATTCGATCTTAAATTTTTGGCAATTTATAAATAAAGACTGTAAAAGACAATTCGTCATTACTTTTATTAGGTGTTCATTAATTAGGGTTAAATACTCCGATTTTAAATATTTTCAATTGAAGGGTTTTCCATCTCTTACTGTGTTACAAATTTTCTTTGCTGCATATCAGCATTCCTAGAAATTTTTATGAGAGGAATTTCTTCATTTTAATCAAGGTTTCCAAGGTTAATTTTTAAAATGAATTTTTTTTTAAAAAAAATAATCTATTTTTTTGTAGTGTTTTTAATATCAAGGTAATTAAATTTATTTTACTGTTATCGTAGGTGACGAGCAATTTTAAAATGGAATCTAGAAAATTGTTTTTAACAAATTGCCTCCATCTTATTGTCAAATTTGAAATGTGATTGATTCGAGTTTAAGTAAACACACAAGAAATCACACTGATATACAAGGTATGACTTTTTTGTATAGAGGAATTTTAAATCTCAATAATGATAATTATTAAGATTTATATGAACTTATTTAATACTCCCTTATGTAATTTATTTAATTTCCTCTTAGATTATTTGCTATAATATTTTCAAAGTTACTTTTTGTAATACAGACTTTTTTAAACTACATTTAGTTTCTTTATAATTATAGAAAAACAGTACTTTAATATTTCTCATAGTTTTCTACTGGGTCTTGTTTCTCAAATGGGGAAAAAGTTTTTTTTCAATAGTATAAGGAATATTGAAGTGCAAAATTAATATTTCACTCAAATGCCATTAAAAAAAATGCTTGGATAGTAATTCTGTAAATAGATTTATAAAAGTTTTGTTAGTTTAGTCACAGTAAATATTCCATAACACTTAGTTTTACAGAGCATATATTTTTCTATGTATGTTGAAAATAAACTTATACTGATGAATTTCAGATAATTATATTGCATATAAAGTTTTATATAATACTGCATATAAGTTAACGAAAGTATGTTCAGCATCTAAGGAAAGTTGGGGAATTATTTTTTCTTTAAAAAAAGAACAATGTTATATCACATATCTTTTTACTTTCAAGTTCTTTTTCTTCCAGAAGAATGATTTATTTTCATTGTTTGCCTTCTACACAAATGTAGGCTCTATATCTTTAAAAGTGATCTCTTGAAGAGTCGTAACTGGCTCTTAAATTTATTTCTCCCACACTGCTTCACAATTGCTTTGGTGCAATTAGTTAAAAAGTTTAAACCCAAACACATTCAACATTTAATTCATTAAGGAATTACAAAATTGTTTTCTTTGTGATTTTTAAATTGTTTGAGTTACACACTTAATATTAAGTTTTTTGAAATGAAGTAATTTCATTAAAAAAAAAAAGAATTGGCAATAATTGTCACAGAAAAGTAGCAAGTGTTTCATTTTGTGTTATCATCCAGTGAAATAAGTTGCCTAGGGTAGTGTTCGATACTTTTCTTTTCAAGGAGAGTCAAAATTAGGAGACATTTTCTTAAATTGAGTCAAACTGTGAAGGCTAACGAAACCAGCAAAGTGTTTTGCTTTATTTGTGACTATGATTAAGAGCACAGCCATGTAAGATTATGTTAGTGAAAAAGTCACTGTAAAATTGTGGAATTTGTGTAGTCACAGTATCTAATGATGTGGTGGAGTGTCTACAGAGGTGTTCTGCAAATGAAGGTGTTTTTAAGACATGAATTGATTTTATTTGCCAAAAACTGCACTCAATATATCTTAGGTACAATATAAACAAATCAATTTAATTGACCTGCATTTATATAAAATGTACTAAATAATGTTAAAACATCCATGTCATATAATTATGTGGCATGTTAGGGATCCCTAGAGTGCGTGTTTGGCTAGGGTGTAATCAGCAAAATTAAATTCCTGGTACAATTTTGCATCATCAGAACTCATATCTCCCTCTTGAGAGGAAACTGGGTATCAAAATTGCATTGTGGCAATTGATATCCACCTATATGGTGCCACCAAAAAAAAAAAAAAAACCAACTCCCAGGAAATGTGTCTGCTATGGTAATTACCAATCCAACAGCCTCATTAAAAAAAATGTTAAAATGATTATTATAATATCTTAAACACACAAGATCATATAAAGTACATTGTGACCTACTTGAAATACTTGGGTTATCCAGAAAATAAAAACTTATGTATAGAAAAAAAAGTACAATATTAGAAAAAAATAATTTTGTTATATTCCAGAAGCTTTCTTCACTTCTCTACAGAATCCCTTTTTCCATTTAAACATTTGTTGTGTGTAGTTGTTCATAAGCTTTGGAATTCTCTGATTACACTCTTCTCTGCCACCAGTGCATTTAGCTATGTGTTCACTGCATGCAAATAAAAGACCTCTAGTCTGAACTTAGTTTTTAGTGATTAATTTTTCCTTTTGAAAAAGTTTCTGGGGGTAAATGGAGAGTTGGAAAATGCAGTGTAACCTGGCTTAATGTATTGGTAGCAGAAGAATATAACATGGGAATTCTGAAGGTTGTGAACAAATGTGACATGTTTAAATGTAAGAAGTGATTATGTGGAGAAGTGAAGGAAGTTTTTGATATGTAACTCTAAATTATATTTTCTGGATGACCCTTGTATTATTCTTATCCTTTCAGAGAGAGAGTTCTGATAGATTTTAGATATTAATCTCTATGTGCATAAAAGAGCTTAGAATAGTGTTCATGATTTTTTTAATCTTTTATTAAATTATCTTTAATTGTCTTAGTGTGTAAAAACAGAAGTTGTGATAAACATTCACTTAAAAATATTGTTGCCACTTATACCGACCTGTGTATTTCAGATGAGGTCAAAATGTTTATAAATATAAATTATTTTTCTGAAATGGGGACACACCTGAAGAGTGCAAACAATTTAATTTTTAACCTTTTGAAGAATGATCTTCATCTAATGGTTTTTTTTTAAACTACAGTCTATATATTCTAAGGGTCAGCAAACTGCAGCACACAGTACAATTCTCAGTGGCACTCTGCATGGCTACAAATTTATCAATTTTTTAGTGGTTGGAAGTTGATAAAGAACTTCAGAATTATGGACATTTAAGGAATTATGAAAAAAAATATGAAAGATGACTCTAAAGATAAATTTACAGCTATTTTGTAAATTATTGAATGTGGTTGTTGAACAGATTTAACTGTTTGAAGAGAGAAAATTGCATGTACTCTGCTTTCTGCTTTTGGTTCTACATATCTAAGTAAAAATTCTCTCCTTATATGAAAAACATTTCAAGTCCACTAAGAAATAGTTTAACTAGGGAATGCTCAGAATCTTGTCAAATTGAAAGTTGCAATTTATGCCCCTGATTTTGAGAAAAGGAAAAAGAATTTAAAAAAAAAAAGAAAAAGCATATAAAAGAGAAAGAGAGGTACAAGTATTAGGTTTGCATTAAAATTTTTATTCATCTTTTTATTTAACTAGAATGAAGGGAAATACTTATATTTTATGATGTCTGTTTTGGATTTTTATAAATGTTTAAAAACAAACATAATATATGCACTATTTAATTTTTTTTTTATTTTTGTTGAAGAAATACTTATATTTTATACTGTTTATTTTTATGTTTAAGAAATATCTTTAAATAATACAAAATTAATATATAATACAACTGTAAATATATCTCTGTGTTATTGACCTCTATTCTCGAACTCTGCACGCATTATTGCGGGTTGATTGATTGATTGAACATTGACGTCGCACTGTTCAGCTACACTAGGTCTTTTGGCGACGGACCACTTAATTTTGAACCATTGATCAAGTGACGTGGACGACACCTGAGCTGGCACCCCCTCTCCTAACTACCACACCACACCAACGGGAGGACGTTTCAGCTCTCGACAGATTTAACGTGCATCGCTGTCCTACACGGTGGATCTTTAGTGGTACTGGAATCGAACTCGTGACAAGGCAAGCCACGATCCGATACCTATACCACTCTGCTACCGCGGCCATGTGCATTATTGCGGGAATTGAATTGTTAAAAAAATTCGCTGAATCATATTAGTAGATTGGTTTCACCAGCCGCATCTGAAAGGTCGCTGACCCCTTGTCTGAACTCTTACTGTAATAGATTAAATGGATAGAAGTGTTTCCTACATTAGAAGTAATTATTCATTATATATAAATATGTTTGTGATTATATATCAAAAGAAAGTGTGGCTGCGGGAAAAAAGCAAATCAAATTTAAATTGTTATATTCTGCTGTTGTCTCTTTATAATGAGCTCTGCAATTGTCTTTAATTATTGTTTAGTTTATTTATTAAAACAGAAACTGAATGTAATTAAGCCTATACATATTGATAAATTTCCTTGAATATATATATTCAATGAGTTCTAAGTTTTTAGTTTATTTGTAAAAACTAAAAATGTGATTGATTTAAGAAGGGGAATGGTATCAGATTATGTTAAAACAACTAGTGTGATGATAGTGATGCTTTAAATTCATAACCATTAATTTACTTGTTTGAAATGAAATACTTTAATTTGTATTTATGAAAGGCATCTGGGTGAGACAAAAAATTCAATTACAGCTTTCGAAGGAAATTTGTGAACATATAGATAATTTAAAATGAAATAGGATTGAGAACTAACAAAATGTATTAAAGTACATGAAAATTGAATCATTATTTAATTAATCCGCTTTAATCAAACAAATGTGAACAAAATGAAATGAAAAAAAAAAAATTGTATGGGGCTTTAAAATTTTGATTCAGAATAATAAAAGTTGGAATATGTGTGCGGTTTTTTTAATCCACTGAAACAGTATATAATAATATTAGTTACTTAGTATGAAATAGTGTGATGAATGTGATTTGGTTAATAAGATAAAGGAGAAGAGTACAAAAAAAAAACTATTTTATATTTTCTAAAATTTTTCTATAATTACACATACACACACAAGATTTATATCAACAATATTCCTTCAAATTTATACGTGATGAAATATTCTGAAATCTGGGGGGGGGGGGGT
>BMAV01009445.1:534222-583522 GCA_019973955.1 Trichonephila inaurata madagascariensis
CAAATGAATGAATGCCAATGAATCCAAATGAATGAATGCCAATGAATGAAAATAATCCAAATGAAAAAAAAAAGGTTTTTGAACAAGGGCAGAGTTAGAAAATGATATTCTGTGTTATGTAATGCACAAAAGGGGGGGGGAGAAGGGAGGGTATACAAAACATTTTGGCTGGTTTTGTAATTGGAAATAAATGTTCAAATATTTTTACTTTTCACCCTTTTATTATTTTTCATTAATTTTAGGTCATATAATGGATTTTTTTTTGTTTCAACAAAATTTGCTAGGAACTAATCACTTATTTTCCTATAAAAATATTGTTCCACTCAGTGCGATTCATTTAATGTTCTTTTGCAGAACCATTAACCTTCCAGGTGGTTTGCTTCCTCGTAAAAAATCATTCCGAAAGCGCTTACTTTTATTTCGCCATCTCCTTCAAAAACGTAACAGACTTTATTCCTTTCCCCCTTTTAAAACTTTGGAGGTCGAACGGGGACAATTTTATGACTTAGTTCAGCCTCTTTGTCAAGTGAGAACCGGGAAATTACTCGTTTACAGCTAGCTGTTTAGTTGCCTTGGGCAATCTTGTATGAAAGTTGTAGTTCCACTTGGTTGTTTTCCTGATATGTTCAGTCACAGTAAAATTAAAACAAAATGAAGGGTAAAAAAAAAAAAAAGAAAAGAAAATGAAATAAATTGTGTGTTAGAAGTTGAAAGATAATTATATTTTCTTCAAACAAAATTTATTTTTCTGTCATTTTTAAAAATTGAAAAAAAATTTATTTTGGTATTGCAATTTGAACCAGAAAAAAGTATCCTGTATTCATTTTTGAATATGAGAGTAAGAAAACATGCTCACTTTCCTGTTTTTTAAAAAGAGTAATGAGGTAAAAGAGTAAGGGCCCTATCTCTTTTTTTAACCCTTTAAAGTTCACTACATATTCCCCTTGAAAAATTAACAAAATAACTTCAAAAATGACTATTAGACATGATGATGATCATAAATATACAAAGAAAAAAAATTTAGCATTTTTCAATTTCAAGAAATTTGTGGTTTCACAGTGAAACCACTGAACAGTAACGATCCATTTTTCCTATTCAAACTAACCAATCCAAAAGACTATTTAGAAAAAAAAATCTAATACTTTAAGGCCATAAAACTTTTATATTTTAACGGAATTAATTAAAGAAAAATAATTTTATAAGTTTTTAATTATTGTTTTGGTGGTATATGGTTTTGAAAGTATGTTTTCGTATGCGTAGACCATTTTTGAAAATTTAAATATCACTGAAGCTGATCATATAACTGCAAATGAGCCTTATTTTAGTGTGTGCTAGTATCAAAATAAAACACTTTACTATTAAACAGCCCATAAGTTTATATTCAATATCAAACTATTCGCAAAACTGCTTACAACTTCTATTCAAATTGTAAAGAAGCTGAAATATAAATATATCTTACTGCAGTCAAAAATATTCATTAATATGTAAAAAGCGTATTCCTCCACTTATTTTAGTACATTTTAAAAACTGTAGCTGAAAACAATTTTTTATATTTATAAATGAGGCATAAAAACTCACACAGTTATAAAAATGTCTTTATCATTTTTAAATATACTACTATAAAACGTACATGGATTGTAAGATCAGTTCTAAAATCCTGAATGCTTTTAGAGGAGCAAAGAACATATAATTTTGGATAGATCAAAATATTAATATAATACACAAATATACATGCTATTAAGCAAATACATTTGAAAAATTAAAGTTCCTTCTGAAATAAACGTAATTGAAAGAAAAATGTTTAATTTGCAAATGATTGGAAATAAATATTTATCTAATGGGTATCCCCAAAGTTAGGCAATCCTCAAACTTAAAACTCAAACTCAGTGGCACAACAGCCCATGAAGGCCAGGAACTACTATGCCCATCCCAGTATATGTGACCATTGGGCGCTGAGGTGCATGAGCAGATGTCCCGATTAGGTGGTCCATCTGAAGCCAGACCTCCAGTATTTAAGACCCCAAGCAAGCTTGGTACTCATTTATCGACCCACTGCAGCAGGGATGAAAGGCAGGGTCGAACTTGCCCAGCCCGTTAATAGAACTCGGACCTGTGGTGTGGAAGCACGATACACTACCACTCGACCCTATTCGATGAAAAATAAAACTTAATGTTGGAATCTTATACAATTCCCTAATGAATGAGGGAGTCCAAACTTTTTTTCTTCATGTAAACTGTTCAGACGGTTGCACGAATTAATTTTTAAAGGAGTACGGTTATGAAAAATTAGTACAAATAAATCTAAAGTAGAATTGGTTACCTTAGATATTTTCAAACAGAACAAGGTATTGGAAGACAATTCCCCAATTCGTTGTTATAAAAATGTGTGGAAAATTACAAGACTTATTTTTGCATTTGTAATTTTTATTATTTTTTCCTGAAAACTTTAAAAGCTAGAGCGGCATCCATCCAAACCGCAGTTCCCTCTCTGTTTTCTCAGCTCGCCCCTGCCTAAGTCGGCTCTGCCCTAGTAAGTGAAAATGCTGTGTTTTGTTTGTCAAGATCATTTTATTGCAGACTACATTTTTCATGTATTTTAGATGTTCGTTTTACATTTTCTACATCAGTATCTTAATGTCTGAATTTAAAATTACATAAAATTCTTGACATTCGCAACAATGACCATTATAATTTTTATTAGTATATGAATGCGTCGTCAAACGATTACATGACTAGTATTAATATATTATTTTGTGACTATTTAATTAATATTAAGTATAACATAACGCATACATTTTCTGAACTTCAAAATAAATATTTCGAAAACTTTAGATATATACTCATAATTTTTCAATTCCTATGGTTTAGCTTCTCAGCTTTGCTTCTATGTAAAAATTTATTGTATATTCATCAATATTTTTAGCATATTTTTTGCTCTTAGCATGCAGTTTTCAACCGAATTGTATGAAATTTTCAAAATATATTAAGAAATATTAAAGATGTTATATATTAAAATTTGAATTTTTATTATACTCAAAGAATTGTTAGTACTTATGGTAAATAATTTTTAACTACGTGATACATTTTTTTTTTCTTCGAAATTTCAAATGAAATTTCTAATATAAACTTCCTAGCTTTATACGGTCGAGATTTCAAAAAATATCCAGATTTAAATTACTTATTCAGTTAGCCTTTAAAAAAAGATAAATGTTGTGGTATTTTGGATAAATAGATATTTTTGAATAATAATTTGAATGTTTTTGAATAGCTCGAATGTAAAATTGATCTTAATGTTTATTTATATGCATAAATGTCTACTGTAAATGTTTCCGTTTATTTTTGATTACCATTTATTCAAATATTCAAGTTTTTAAAAAGAAAAAATGTGGGAAAATCTTAATTCATGTTCTCTTTGATGTAAACTGAAGTTCAAGCACTTAAAATTCAAATATAATTCGGTGTATTTTAACAATATATAACTAGGTACTGTACGTAAACTTCCCTGAACACTTGGCTTTGAAATCTTAAAAAAAAAAACCTAATAAATCTGAATTAGTTTTTTTTTCTCGTTATTATTTTTATCAAAGTGTAAGAAAATGTTTCAAATTATTTGATGAAGTTTAAATATATTCATTTTTAGTAGTTGAAGAATTTAAAAGGTTTCAAATTTTAAAGTGTTTGGTGTTTTATTAATTTTTTTTTTTTGACATCTTATAATGAAATAATCATGTTTCAAAAACTGAAAGCATTGACTAAGATAAAAAAAATGAAGCGAAAGAATATACTTAAAAAGGTAATTTGTCTAACTATATAAAATAGCAGATTGCCTTGACACGCACCAACTTGTTTCAGTTTTAAATTAATATGAAACCAAAAGGGAATTATAACATATTTTACACCTGGAATTTTCAAAACTTTTCTCAAATCAAGCTAACAAACACTTACTGGGGTCTAAAGAAACTCTTCCCCGATTTCTTATGATTGCTCCAGGGTCAGAACATGGGGTTCCCTGCAAGCCGTAAAACTTCCTATCAGTGTCCTGCTGTGTGGCTTCCACCATCCCTAATTATCTTTCAAGATGTTAAACCTTTAAAAGGGGGAAAGGATTTCAGAAAAGTCTGGCTCAACCGCTTTTGAGAATATTATTTGAAGGCAAATTTATACATGCGGTGCATTTTCGAAGCCTCTTTACAATGACGGGATTTTACGTGTGAAACGCTTGGAGGGTTAAACTGTACTAAATGGGGCATTCCTGTGTTTTCATTGTACATCATTTATATATTTCTATTACATTTGAAGAAAATAATGCTCTTGTGTGAATAAATGAATATATTCAGTTTTGTGTATTAACTACTTTATTTCATTTTTATGAATAATCTGTATTTTGAGATTTTATTATGTGTTTATGTATAGTAGTTTTGTATACATAGTGCTGTTTCTAAATTATTATTATTGTTGCTGTATAGATACCTACAACTGGTGAACCAAAATTGAAATTAGAATGTATGCAAGTTTTCGCATTATTTGGTAATGTGATGTCAATGAAAGCTGTAAGACTCACCAATTCTCCAAGAGATGCACTTCTTCTTAGTTTTAAGGATGCAAAAGTAATAATTGTTATATTGTATTACAATACTAACATTAATAAGTTGTTTTAATGTAGTTCAGATGCACATACAGTTTTCATTTCCTCTTGATGCATGCATTCAACCTATATAAATTTTGGTTTATTTCTGAAAATATCCTTTGCTAATATATATTCTTAAACAAATAATTTTTATGTATCACTTAATATGTCTTCATTAAATAATGAACATATATAAACTAAAAATTGGAATTTTTTTTAAATATATTTATTCTTATGCACATTTGTTGCACCTTTACTCTGAATCAAGCAAATTGAGCACTGTAGATGCTTTATGATTGTTTTAAATAAAAAGCATTGCTCTACTGTTCTTTTAAAAGTATTTTATGATTTATTTCCATTTAGATAATGATAGTGTAAGGTAATGTATGTTTGAATATCAATAATTCATAAACACTAATTTAAAAGAAATATCAAGCAAATGTAGTACCTGATTATTTTATTAATTTCAAAATAAATGTGTTTGTGTATTCATTTTAAGTGTAGATAGTTTGTATCAAATATGTCTGGTAATTTGTTGACTGAATTTAGATAAATCATTGAATTTGTTTTGCAATGCTTGTGTCTTAAGTATTCATCTGGTTTCTTAAGGAAGAGGGAAAGTTTTTTTGTGAAAATTAAAAGCTTTAAATACACACACACACATATTACTCATTTTACAACAGTCAATTTTTAGATTTTAGCTGTCAATAAATTTGCTTTCTTGTGAAAGAATGCTAATAATTTATATTTTTAAAGTGCAGACTGTATCGCAATTCTGCTTTTTCAAAATAAATAAATTAATACATAATTCTCTAGATGGCGAAGGAGTGATATCAGTTTAAAAAGTTTTTTTTAAGTGTATGTACTGAAATAAATGGAAATATTAAAAATTGGTTCTTTAAAACTCAAATACTTTTGAAATGTGAATTTTAGCTCTACTGATAGAATTTTCACACATGCAGTCATGTAACTTAGATTTTGTTTTTATAACATAATTAATATTCTTAATTACATCCTTCAAAATTTTATTATGAATAATGTTTAAGACTAACTAACTATATATATATATATAGTAATTCCCTTTAATTTCATCTAAACAACTTTTTAATTTGTAATGGTTCTGACTGTTCAGGACTTGGGTGTAAATAAACAATTAATTTGCCTGCCTAACAGGATTTAATCATGACCATATGTCTTAAAAATTAAAATCTCGAGGTATTTAAAGTAAGCTTAAGTAAGATTTCATTGTACAATATTTTTCCACCAGTTACAAGCTCCATCCATGGCAATCATGTGAATTTTGGAACTTCCAGTTCCCGCTTTATATAAAAGTTCTCATTTCCAGAGCGGATCTGCCTGCTTCTTGTCTTTTGTCATGTAACCTGCAGTCTTTGTTTTTATCCATCATCTTTTATTCTGTGTTGTGTGTGTATAATTGCTGTTCAAGTGATGTGTTCTTCTATACCAAGTAAATATGTATTCAAAAGTACCAAGCCTCCTCAAGTATATGCCATGGCATCATAAACATAATACTTAATAATCTTGAAGAAATCTTCTTGGCGAAATGTATTTCATATATGTATTAATATTATTTTCATTGTATAAATTAAACTGAATGTGTGTATATACATATAATCTGAATAATTTCACTTATTATCTAATTATTGTATATTTGACAATCATTGTAAGAATGAAATCTTTGATAATTGTCTATATTTTTAAATTACTTAAGTTGAATTTCAAAAACTTTGCAAAAAGAAACATTTTTAGCGAAAAAAATGATTTATATCTAATCAAAAGTTTTCTTCCTTTTTTTTAAAAAAAAGAAAAATTATCTGAACTAATCAATTTATCCAACAATAACTTTTCCTTATAATATATTTTATTATTTATAATTATATTCGCATTTTAGCTCTCATTGGTTGAATATGATCCTTGTACACATGATTTGAAAACTTTATCTCTACATTATTTTGAAGAAGAGGATATGAGAGTAAGTTTCCATCCATGATAAATATATTTTATGTTGTTCTGTTATCAGTTTTTAGAAAACATGTCTGACACTAGATTCCTATACTTAAGTTTGTTTTTCCAGTGCATCATTGAGCAAAAAATTTAATATATTTTTTGTTGAATTTTATATCATTGTCCATTATAGTATTTATTTACTGAGCTGTAAAATATATAGATGAATTAATATTTTTAATTTAATTTTAAGTCCATTTTTCAAAACCCTTTGTTTGATACTGATAACTAAAAATATCATGAATGATACTTCTATAAATGGAATTAAAGAAAGTTCTGTTTGAAACCATATTTTCATGGTATTTCATTAAAGAATTCTCTCTCTCTCTTTTTTACATTTTTAACTGTAAATCAGAGTAATACATGTTTGTTTTAAATATTTAATTTGATTATAAAAAAGTTAGTTACTTAGTAAAAATGAATAATATCTTATGACCTTTTTCATATTTTCAATAAGAATATTTCTGTTATTTTACTTATTAAAATTTTGTGCTACAATTTTATAAGTGCTGTCTTCAAAGATGTTTTTATTTCCATGTGTTTTGTAAAATGTAATGTTTTTACTTTAATTTAGGCTGGAGCCAACCATCACCCTTTTGTACCTGAAGTTAGAATTGATCCGGATGGTCGATGTGCAGCAATGGTGGTTTATGAAAGAAGCATTGTTATTCTTCCATTCCGTAAAGATAATATAACTGAAGAGCAGGAAGTAACACCTGGAACTGCTCACATTGCATCTGGAACGTTAGTAATATATACATATATATAATTAACCATATACAAAATTCTACAAATCTTAATTTAAAGTTAAACAGTGTGCATATATAATATATTTATTGACAGTATAGGGGTTAAAGTAAAATGGCCACAATAATATATATGCAAACTCTTAGACATAGGACTAAGATTGTTAGGTTAAACATTGTATCAATGACCCAACCTTCCCCTGTATTTGTTTTTATATTACTAAGCTGAAATTAGAGGGGAAGGGGAGAATAGAACATAAACTTTTTGTAAAAATTAAAAGTAATTACTAAAAATATAAAATAATATAATGTAATAGTAAACAGTAATCTACATTCTTAGAAGCAGGAAATTTAAAGAAGCTAAAAAAGAGTTTGAATAATTATTAAAAACCTAAAACAGCAAAAATTTTAAACGAACAAATCAGTCTTAATTTTAGAACTTACCAGAATATAAATTTTTACCAAAATCTATATGTAGAGCTTTGAAGCTAATTCTAATCTTACAAAGCAATTCTCAGTGTGCTATTTTTATTGTTATTGAAACATCCATCTTTATAATATCAAATTTGGATATCTCTCTCATCTAGAATTTTTAAATATACAGTCAAATCTCTATATTGCAAATCTTTCTATATAGCAAACTTTTTCCTGGAACCTTCAAAATTGCACGATTTTCTTCGTAAAATAACCTCTCTATAGGGAAGTGCATTTTCTATATAATGAACCTTTTCTTTTGTGATTCAATTTTTGTTCTCTCTTTTTTTTTAAAGTATTTATGAAAAAATTTCAAGTTATTCTCTCTTTAACACATTTTATGGGGGTCTTTAATCTTGAACTGGTTTTATTAGATCCTAACTTGCCGAGAACAATAGAGTTCTGGACGTTTTATCCAAGAAGTGCCACCCTTAACCTCCATTGCCCAGTTCACTAGAATCATCTTTGATATCCTCTTTCACCCTCAATGGAGTTGTCTCGTGTCCATGTGTTCTAATTATAAAATAATGTATCTTTAACATTACTTGTATGCTTTAAATTATAAAATATCCTTAAAATTCATTAATTTTAGTATAAAATTATTTTCAATACAGTGAATTGTTCGACATTCTTTTTTCTTGTTTTCCTTGCAATTTTTCTTTCTTTTTTGATGGGTAAGATACATAAAATAAATATATATTAATTTTAAAAAAAGGTGTGAATAATTATTTTTTTTAACATATATATAGTGTTTATAAATTTAAAATTTGTTTTATGTGGTTTATAAAGTATATTAAAAGAGAACCTCTATATAACGAATTTTTTCCGGGATTTAGCGACTTCTTTATATAGAGGTCTGACTGTATATATATATATATAATTATATATAGCTTACTTTTATAACAATCTTTTCTTAAATAATTGAAAAATGCTCTCCTCACTGTCCAGAGATGCAAATGTATTAATGTACTGGATTAAAAAAAAGCTGATTAAGTGAAATTAATACCTTTGAGCTTTTTATAAATTCTTTGCTAAGTAATGAAGCCTTTTTTAAAGTAAAAGTTGAAAATCAAAGGTCAGTTGATTTATTTATAAACATATCTATGCATTTACTTGATTGCAGCTTGCCAGAATTTGTTGTTGACTTGAAATCCAGTGATTGAAAGAGATTTAGTGTGTTAATTTAATACAGTTATAATTCTTGTAGGGAGATTTTGAAGTTGTTCTATGAACTGTTGTGTTTTTTAAAATTAATAGGTCTTACTATTTTTAGAACATTTTTAAAACGTTAAAAAATATTTTAGGATGTAATGATTAAAGGCAAAAGTAAATAATAATAGAAAAAAGTGTAAGCAAGTTGAAATTCCTCTAAAAAAATGATAAACTTGTTAAATTTTTGTTAAAATCTTTTTTTTTTTATTGTGATTATTTTGAAACAGCAATATAATGACTTATATGATATTGTAAATGCTACTGTTATCATCTTGTTGGATTCATTGGGATTGAAAATATTTAATAATTTTTTTACAAGAAAAAGGTAATTAATAACTACTCCACATTTTAAAATATAGAAGATGTAAATCTTTGATATAGTCCTAACATATATATACAGTTATATTTGTAAACATTGTATTTTTTAATGTGCTCTTTTTACTTCCTTCCTTTTTATCATTTGAATTTCCTTGCTGAAGCTAAGAGTAACTAAATTTTTCATACATGTATATTCTCGTTTTTGATGATTATTTTTTCTCATTTTTAGGAAAAGTCCAGTACTTGCTTCTTACACCATTAAGTTTTCTGACATAGATGAAAAAGTTAACAACATAAAGGATTTACAATTTCTTCAAGGCTATTATGAGCCTACTTTGTTATTGTTGTATGAACCATTAAGAACTTGGCCAGGGTAAATAAATCTTTTTAGTTTGTTGTCAATGCTTATTAGGGCTTGTGATCCTTTTGGGCTTAAATCTAGTAAAAATAATTGAGATAATATTATTAAAACTACTGGGCTTATTCTTAAATTTAAAGATTTAGAATTAATTAAAAAATAATCAAAAGAGAAATATTAAATTAAAATAGTTGAAAGATCAAGTTGTTTAATATAAAATATTTAAAAAAAATGATGGATGTACTTATATAAGAGATGTAATTTGATTTCAAAGGAAACAGTTATGCAATCATAGCAATTATTTGCTTATGACTTGTTAATTTTAAGGAATTTTTAATTATATATAATCATTTTTTTTTTATATGAATGATTAAGAAAATCTTTAATTTTCTTTTCATACAGAAAAAGAAATTCTTTTTCCTTAAAAAAATGGCAAAATATGTAATATATATCTTTTAATTTAATTTTGTAAATAAAATAAAGTGCATTTGTATAAAAAAAAAAATTTCTTTTCTTTTATTGCCCAGCTGCTTAAAACTTAAAAAAAAAAGTCTTAGTACCACTAATTGAAATTTAATTAACACATGTGATAAAATTAAATTAATCTTACTACTAGAAAAGCAAAGATAATAGTAAAAAAAAAGGTAGCAGTGTTATTTCTTAAATTTGATTTAGCATGATTATTTGATGTATGTTGAAATTAACAGTTAATTTTTACAATTTTATGATGAAAGCAATTAATATGACTGTACACAATTTTATTTTTGCAACACTAAAATGCTGCAAATAATTAAAAAAATGTTGTTCCATAATATATATTTTTTTATGAATATTATATACATTAAGAGATTCATTTCAGAAATGAAGATGTTTTAAGTACCAAAAAATTAAATATTGCTTTGAATTCTGCCACTTGCCGTATTTATTCAAATCTAAATCGCCATCAATTCTAAGCTGCATCCCAAATTATCAATAAGTTCTTGTGAGAAAATTAAAAATAGTCAGAACAGTTTTGTTACCAACTGGTATTTCCAAAATTTAAAATGAGAACTAATAAGTGAATATATAATTAATTTTAAATACATACATAAATATGTAATTGTTCTAACTGTCTGTATCATGTTCAATTTCCCGATCCAACGAATTTTTTCTCCTTCGATTCTTATCTGCTTCTCATTTTCGGTAGCATAGATATCAAGAAAAAAGTACAGCTTAGATCTGTGTGTAATTATGGTATTTGCTCTAATTCCTTTTTTTCTGACTTGTAAATGAAGAAAAAATTTATTAACAATTAATAGATACACAATTAACAGAGTGAACATTTCATACTTTTTTCCTCTCTTTAATTGTTGGATCATTTGAATTCTATTGTTCAACATTTTTCATGTGTAATTAATTTCTTAAACAATATATTGAATCTATAATATTTAAACTAAACTCAGTGGGGCAACAGCCTATGAGGGCCAAGACCTACTGTGCCCATCTCAGTTTTCGTAACCATGGACACTGAGGTGCATGAACAGATGTTCCAGTCAGGTGGTCAGTCTGATGTGAAACCCTCAGTGTTAAGTTCTCAAGCACAAGCTTGGTACTCATTTATCAACCCACTGATGGGATGAAAGGCTAGATTGACCTTTCCTAGCCCTGGGTTTGAACCCTGGACCTGTAGCGTAGAAATGTGATATGCTACCATTAAACCACCGAGCTTCATCTGTAATATTTATGTATAAATATTTATCTTGAATGGATGAGCATCATATATAAAGACTTGACTAAATATATAGTGAGAAATGTCATGGTATGCTAAGTTATGAGATACCTTCCTATATTGTGTGAGAATTCCCTTTGTGGCCAATGAAATACAGCAATTTGATGTAGCTTTAACTCAACAAATCATTGAGAATTTCTGAAAAAATATTCAGCCATATTGCTCGTACAACTGTCTGATATCGTGAAAATGTTACCAATTTATACACAAACCAATCTTTCAATTTTGTTCCTTATGTGTTAGATAAGATTCAATGCCCGAAATGTATTCTCAGCACATGCTTAACACTGAAGAATTTTGAATTTCCCAACAATTTTCAAAATGGAATGCCCCATGCATCTAATTTCATCTAACGTTCTACATTCAAAGTCTGGTAATCCCCATTGTGCATCCATAATTATGCTTGAAAACTTTTCACAGAATTATAAACAGGAGTATCGCTCTGATACTATACTATCCATTTATACATTTCTTACATGATGCTACTGCCATCTGTGATGTTTGTATATTGTTGTGTCATGAATTTTATTAGTTTTGTGTGTATTTAAAAATGGTTTATTAGGTCATTTCATTTTTCATTTGATACCTGACCTCTTCATGAATTTTTGTAGGCGTATTGCTGTGCGGCAAGATACTTGTGCTATTTTGGCATTATCTTTAAATATCAATCAACGAGTCCATCCTGTTATCTGGACTGTGAGTGGTCTTCCATATGATTGTTTATACGCCATGGCTGTTCCAAAACCTATAGGCAAGTTTCTTTTTCAGTTTTTAAATGTATTGAGGATCACTACTGATTAAAGTATGAATTTAGTTTTTAAATTATGTTTTACTTTGATGAAAGTATATAATGATCAAGCAAAGTTGAAATTTTATCATAAAAATATTTTAAAACTTTTTCTATGATTAATATGAAATTATATGTAATCATGTGTAAATGATTCATATATAATATCAGAAGTATAAGGATTATAAAATTCTTATACAAACATTTTAAAGAATGCAGAATGTTCATATCAAAATCGCAAGCTTGAAATTTGAAATTGTTCTCTGTGTGTGTTGTGATATTTGTGCTCATTCTTTAATCTATGTGAATAGAACTGTTGCCTGGAATCAAGAATGATTGTTAATAGTATGTGTTGATAAGTGAATTTCATGTTCAGTGAACCTTCTTAAATATATAGCTCAAAATATTGGTTTTTAACAGTATAATTTATTTTAATGGTGTAGTAAAGTTTAATCTATTGTAAAATTTGTCAAGTTCATATTTGAATCTTTTGCTGTAATGTTTATTATTTATACATAAATTATGTTCTGAACATTTATTTTGAAACACAATAAACAAAATCTTTTCGAATTGGTTAAATAGCTGAAAAATTACTCCTATGGTATATCTGCTACATTAAATTTGTCTCTGATTTCTGAAACAAAAGTATTCAGTATTAATTTTTTTTGTTGTTAGTTTTAAATATGTCAAATTTTGATTTAAGGATTTCATTTTATATTATTGTCCAAATAATTAAAATACTGAATGCCAATTAATATGTTTGCAAACTTTTAATTGGTGAAGAAATATGCTCACACAAATGTATGGTGCTATTGAAAGTAATTTGAATGTTTGATTGCTTTTTTAGCGATAGAAAGATTATTTCTGGGTAAAATAGATGCAAAGATGGGGAAAAAAATAAATAAAAAAAAAGCTACATTTTTTTTTCTCTTGTTATTACACTACATAGATTTGGATAGTTAAGTTTAAAATTGAGAAATTTTACTTTTTTTTATTATTTTACAAAAATATTAGTAAAATATTAAAAATAAATTTGTAGCTGCTTAATTAAACATATATTCAACTTATATAATAATTTTAATGGGGAAAAAAACTTTTGATTAGTTTATTAGAAGAATTCTATCAGGATAGTTTTAGTTTTTAAAATAAAGATCTAAGTTATCTTATTAAAATGCACTGTTTGAAGGCATTTTTTAGATTAAATTCTCTTTTTGACTTCTTAATATTTGTAAAAGATTAAAGTTTATTCCTTTAAAGGTGGAGTTCTCCTGGTTGCTGTAAATTCCTTGCTTTACCTTAACCAAAGTGTTCCGCCATATGGAGTTTCATTAAATAGCTTCACTGATTTTAGTACTGCTTTTCCATTAAGTAAGTAATTTTATTAATGTGTGAGTGCAATAGATAAACAATTTTATTATTTTATAAATGTTATGAATATTAAATTAGTTCCATTATTTGAATGAGAACAATGTTTATTTTTTAAAAAAAATTCATTGAATGACATTTTTTCTTTTTATAATTTCTTATTAAATAATTATTTTCATTAAAAATAACTAATATTTCACATAATAGTGATACATTTGTTGTTGTGGAGTTGTTGTAAGTGTTTGAAAATTTATTGTTGAAATAAGTTCCTTCTTTAATATAAATATTACTATATCATCCACTGATGTGTATGAATTATTTCTGATACATAAGGATTTATAGAAATTATCTCTTTGTCACATTCTTAAATGGTACTGTAAACATTTAAATTGAATTTTGTTTTAAGAATAAAATACACATGCTAAGGGATTTTTAGTCTAAAAAAAAGAAATTTTTTTTTTAGAACCACAAGAAGGAATTAAGATGTCTTTAGATTGTTCATCAGCAGCATTTATTTCATATGATAAACTTGTTATATCTTTGAAAGGAGGTGAATTGTAAGTAATAAAATTTTTATAAATGATATTAATTTTATTTTTAAATCATGTTTAGAATAAGTTTTATTTGTATTAAAAGATATATTTAATTTATTGTAAACTTAAAAAAAAGCTATTGTGCTTAGAAACGACTAATGAATACTTAGAAATGATATGAATCTCTTTTTAAGTATTTCAATAATGTGCTTTGTACATGCTTTATGGTTATTGACTTTTACCTTTTTAACTTCCTTAGGTATGTATTAACTCTATTTAACGATGGCATGCGTAGTGTCCGTGGCTTTAATTTTGACCGAGCTGCCTCTTCTGTTATCACCACTTGTGTAAGTATTATGTGAGAGTTGAGAATTATGTCTCACTGTAAAAAGTAAATACATTAAATATTAAATCATTTTAATTAAATTAATTAGTTTTGTATAGTGTTTATGTAATGCTTCAGATAAAGACGTAGTCAAATTAAATAGAGTGTATTACCATGCTAAAAAACTGTATTTCATAATTTTTCGTTCATACTTTCTCAGTTATCTTCACTAGGGAAAAGAATTAATTTTTTGAGGAATTTTATGTTTAAAAAAAGTAGAAAGTTCAATTATATTTTTTACTGTCTTTGATTGAACAGCTGTGGTATTTACTATGTTATTACTTTCAGATGTGTGTATGTGATGAAGGTTATTTATTCCTTGGTTCACGATTAGGTAACTCATTGCTTTTGAGATATACTGAGAAACCTGATAATAAAGATAATAACATTCAAGAAATTAAAGTAGAACCTAATGTTCTTAAACAATATTCAGATGATCAGAACGATGAGGTAAGATTTTTTTTTTTTTATCATTTATTGATTTTTTATCATTGATTTATTTTCAAACTTGTTACAAGATTTAAATTATTACAAAGTGTTGTGGTATTTCTAATATAATACGTAAAATCTATTCTAATGTATTGAAAATCACCCAGATTTGATTTATATTTAGAAGTTGTTTGCATGTTATTTGTTCATGTGACTTTTCATTGATGATCAATTTTTTTTACTTATGTATATAGGCAAATGGGGAATCAGCTACCAAAAAAGCACGTCTGGATAATATGGATGATTGGATGGGTAAAAATGCTATTTTAATTTTATATACTTATTTTATTTCATACTTAATTGACTTTTATTATTTGTATTATATTTTTTATTTAAAGTTTGCTTTTTTGAAACTTAAAATTTGATAAAAATTTATGGTATTAAGCAAAAATATTTTGCAAATGAACTGAGCTGATTTGAGCTTTATCACTGATATATAAATACTTAATATATATAAGGAAAGACAATGATATAAGCAGTAAATCTGTTGAATTAATCTCTTTCTAATATTGGTTGCAGTCGAATCAAACACGTAGACTGGGTGATACTAATAGGATCCAAAGTAATGGGAACTCCTCAGCAAATTAAATTTTTTACATTTCAAGTTTTCTGTTTTTTATATTTAAATGAATTTTTTTATAGATTTTTAAAATGTAATTATTTTTATTTACAGCATCTGATGTAGCTTTAATAGAAGACCCCGAAGAGCTGGAGGTGTATGGAAACTTAGAACAAACAGCAAAGCAAGTGACATCTTACACATTTGAGGTAAAATTATGAATTTAGAAAACTTTTCATGTTTTGAGAGACTATTGCTAATGTAATATATATTAAGGCTCTTAATATATATTTCCTTTACTTTACTTTATTTAATTCAATTCTATTTTTACCTATTGAACAACGTATACATATTCCCCAAATTATATATATATACTAGCTGATCTGGCCATGTGTTGCTGTGGCTTTGTTTTAATACTTTAAATTAATATTATTCTAAGCCATTCAATGCAGTCAAATTTATCTTCTTTTACAATTTCAGAGAATTGAAATTAAGCATATAAAACAAAATGTTTTTAATTTTATTTATCTCCTATTTAAGTATAGTATAATGCATGAAATACTTACAAAGTTGTTAAATAACAACATATGAAAATTTAATTTTATAAATTAGATGACTGACGTTGACTTTTATCTATTTTTAGTATTATATTTATCATTATAAAGTATAACAATAAATAAGTTTAATATAATTAACCGCTAATGGGCGCACAATACTTTTTGGTAACCCGTCTTTTACTAACTGAAATAGATTCGACGGTTTCCCCACACGATGAGCATGCAATATATAGTTGCCCATTTGAGAAACATGGATTTTTTAAGTCCAAGCATCAAATGGGCATTGTTTGGCTTTGAGATTTATTTATGGTCATCGCGAAAACCAAACGAATCGGGAATTGAAGCCTGAATTGAATGGTATTTGTGATTCTGACGATATCAGTGGAATACGTTGCAACAGGACGATTTCTCCTTTGAATACTACAGTCAAAATGTTTGCTTCAAGAAGCTTCCCGGTAATTCTTTGATAACAAAACATGTACCATTGCATGTATGTAGGTGGATTTAAGTTAAACAGCAGAATAACCAGTGAACCAATCTTCAACTGAAGATTAAGTGGTGGCATTCCACATATATCCAGATAATCAAAAACTCAGTTGGAAAATTTACGATTTTGTTTTCATTAACAATAGTGTCAATTGATTTAAATTGTTTTGGATCATCTGACAACAATATATCTGGAAGTGGACAAGAAGACAATGAGATGGCATAAAGCGAAAGCGACAATGGCTGTTAGTGAATATAGAAGGATAAGGTGGATTTGTAATGTAAATATATGTAAACAATACAAAAATTAAACATTTAAGATAAAAAATATAAAAACAGCACTTACTTTCTTACTGCTGATCTTTTCCAAGTGGAGGGTACAGTGTAACAACAGATTTTAAAAAAGCTTTGAAGGTCTCATTGCTAAGCGAATGATTGTGTGAGCATTGCCATATATATTCTGTGAGGTAATGGTCGAACATACCTTCATCGTGGCTAGTACGATTTTGAAGAAAACATTTTATTGCCAACCATGTTACATCATGCCGATTATTACATTTAGGACATTCATAATTCTAAGCAATCAATCCTTCCTTCATACACCATTCAATCAATTCTTTCTTACCTTTCACGTTCAACAAAGTAAAAAATTCTAGGGTATATTCCTTCACACACGCAACCAAACTTCCAGCCCGGTGCCCAACAACAAAATGAAATTTGAAATGCCCGCTGACAAAATATGAAAATTCCAGAAATAGTTAGGTTTACCATATCTAGTGTATCAAAGTAGGGTTACCAAGATGGCGCAATTATCGCCAACCAAAATAATTCGCGCCAAGGGTGTGGGCTCTCCTAGGACCAAACTGAAATATGAATCAAATAAACTAATGATTAACTTAAAAATTTTTGAAATATGAAAGGAGTTAAGCAAACTGTATTTTTTAAACCTCCTTTTCTATTTATCTTTTTATTAATTTTTAAAAATGGATTTTTTCTTTTTAATAGCTTGAATGATAGTATTGTAATGCTTGAGCCTATACTGTTGAATATTATATTTTCAAAAAAGTGAATACCTTATAGGTCTGTGATAGTTTATTAAACATTGGTCCTTGTGGGAAAATATGCATGGGAGAACCAGCATTTTTATCTGAAGAATTTTCAGGAAATCCTGACCATGACCTTGAATTAGTTACTACATCTGGCTATGGTAAAAATGGAGCTTTATCAATTTTACAGGTACAATTTATTATTTTTACTATGGGAATTAACTGTAAACTGTGTATTTACTTTCTATCTCTAATATGACCATCTAGATATTCAGTTTGAATGAAACAATATATTAGTTTTAAAAAATTTAGAAAGATAGTAAATAAATACAGATTTTAGAATTAATTTTTGGGCATAAAATAAATAGTTAAAACTTTTAATTATTTTAGAGATCAGTGCGACCACAAGTTGTTACAACTTTTGAGCTGCCCGGTTGCGTAGATATGTGGACAGTTGTTGGACAAATATCAGACCCTGAGGTAAGTTGCAGTTTCATTATTATTATTATATATGAAATTATATTAATAGTTTTTTAAGATTTCATTTATTAATTTCTATTTAACAACATTTTTTAAAGAAAGTAAATGCTATACAATGTTTTTGAATTAATTTTTTTGATACTATTAATATATTTTATAAGTTAAATTTTTTTAAAGTTTGTGTATGTTTTTGATTATTCATATAAAATATGGGGTTTCTCTTTCTTCATAACATTTTAAATTAATTAAAAAATAATAAAAATTACTTTTTTTTGTTGATTTTTTATGCAAATAAATTTAGAAATTATTGAAATAAACTAAGTTATTTCTATTTTAATTATTGATTAATGATGCATTCTTATGATACAGAGCAATTTCATGTATGTACTTCACAATTCAATACTGTTTTTGAAAAATATGTTCTTTATTCTTAAACAAGAAGCTGGGAGTGTTCTTTGTATGTAGTGTGTGTTTATTTAAAAATTCCTATTTGTAGTATAAATAGTTTAATTTGTAAATTAATAACTGCAACTAAAGAAATAAAATATTATTTCATCTACAAAATAATTAAGTTAATTATTATTTATAATCACAAATAAATATTGAAAGTTTTTCTGCATTTATTTCACTTAATTTTAAAAATTCCTCCTTTGCATTATAACATAGTATTTATTGATAGTTTATTAAATGCTTCTGAGTAATGTTTTTTGTTTGGAAAATGGCCGATACATGTTGAAATTTTTTTAAAAAAAATAGTTATTGTGTAAATTAAATTTAATTCTGTTTATTTTTACAGAATCCAGAAGAAAAACCACTAGAGAATAAAGAAGATTCTAATGAAGAAAACCAAATTAAGCTGCAAGCTTTACAAAATTCTCATGCATTTTTGATTCTGAGTCGTTCAGATAGTAGTATGGTAATATATTATTAATACTCTTGTTATAAATATTTAATAAAAGTTATTTTATAAAAAAAACCCAAAGTTTTAAAATTTATTATGATAATTTATTTAAAATTTTAACTGTATTTTATTCAATTAGTTATTTTTAAAAAAGTATTGTCTTTGATAAATGTTAACAAGTAATAGTATAGTAGTAGTTGTTGCAAGTAAACCAAATTCATGGAATTAAGTTATATTGCAAAATTCTCAAATTATAATATTTACTATTTTTATTTAAAGTGATTGTAATATAAGAAAATATATGTATTTTTTTCTTATTTTGAATTTTTATCACTGTAAAAAAATATTTAATGAAATAAAAAAAAATCTTTTTTAAAAAATGAGACTTTTCAAATTGTAATGATTCTTGGAAATTAATTTGCTTTAGATTTTACAAACTGGACAAGAAATAAATGAACTGGATCACAGTGGATTTAGTACTCAAGCACCTACTATATTTGCTGGTAATCTTGGAGGCAATCGTTTCATAGTGCAGGTATCTCAGATGGGTGTTCGCCTGTTGTCTGGTTCACGTCAAGTTCAACATATTCCTTTGGATGTTGGATCTCCTATAATTTGGGCCTCAGTTGCAGATCCTTATGTTGTCATCATGAGTGCAGAAGGTTTAGTTATTCAATTACTGCTGCGACAAGATGATTTTGGAAGCGCATCACGATTAGCAGTTTCTAGACCTCAACTTGCTCAAGTTGTAAGTTGTGAAGAATGTTAATAATTTTTGAAAGTTTGATAATTCTATTTTCTATGAATTCAGTTCTTTCTGGTTATTATTAAATGTTTATGACTTTTTTTACAAATGTTTGTGAACTTATATTATTAAAATAAGGTAGGATGCAAAAGTTTGAAACGGCAGAAAATTCCATGCCTTGAATATTTTTAAAATACTGGCATGCAGTCACTTTTAAGATGATCCTTTGCTAAACAGTTTATTTTTTCTAGTGCTTGAACAATCAATGGAAGCATTGCTGGAAGCCATGTTTTGCAATAATCTGTAATGCTTCCTGTCATGCTACTTTTCTCTCATCTGATATTGCAAAACGCCATCTCTGTAGATTTTGTTTCATTTATAGCAATGAATGAAAATTATACAGGGCTTAGTTCAGTAAATAGGGGGATGTGGAAATAGTTTAGTTTCAGTTTTGGCTTGAAACTGTGTGACCTTTTAGGACCAATGTGTTGATGCATTTTTGTACTGTAGATATTGTCCATTTAGCCACATCTGAGTTAATTTATTATAAATGAACTCCTTCAAATAATGAAAAATATCCGTATGAGGTTCTTTTTCCACTGCTTTGCTGTCAGAAATAAATTTTGAATGGTCAATTGGTTGTAAATCAAAGAATACCTCCACCATTACATTCCTTTGCTGCAACCTTGGAATTCTTTCAGGGAGAGCAATGTTCATGTTAAAGAAGCACATTTGGGAAGAATATAGAATAAATAGTGTAAAGTTTTATTGATGATCATGGTATTGTTCAAAAAGACCAAACATTTATTGGATTTTCCATTCTAATCACCCAATATTTTTATTAATTCTTCCATTCACTCAGATGCCAAATGACAAGGAACATTGTTGTGGGACATTTTTGAAGTTATACTTTGGGGCGCTAGAGAAATAGGATGAGGGTAAATTTTTACAATGCACGCGCACACTGTCACGGATGTGACGCAAAACTGTCACGGATACAAAATGCTTTGTCTAGAAATATACAGAATGGGACAGATCATTCCCGCCTTCAAAATCCTCAAAAAATTTTTTTCTCTTCACTTACCTGAAGAAGACTCCCTGGTTTGAACCGGGGACCACTCGATCTGCAGTTGAATGCTCTACCACTGAGCTATACCCCTGCATCAGCTAACCTTTGCTTTGCATTTCGTAGGAACGGATACGAAAATGATAAGAAATATGCAGAACGGGACAGATCATTCCCACCTTCGAATTCTCAAAAAATATTTCTCTTCACTTCCCTGAAGAAGGGAGCATCGGGTTTGAACCGGGGACCTCTCGATCAGCATTCGAATGCTCTACCACTGAGCTATACCCCCGCGTCAGCGTATCTTTGCTTTGCGTTCCATAGGAACAGATACGAAAATGCTTTGTCTAGAAATATACAGAACGGGACAGATCATTCCCTCTTCCCCATATTATTGGTCCTATTGTCCCTGTACGGGGGTGTTTTAATTTATTTAAATCGTGATTATCTCAGGTTTGGCTGGTCCAATTGACTGAAGGTTAGTATCGTTCAACTCTGCTCGTGACCGCCTTTCGTCCTTGGGCCAGCTTACCCTCCAAAAGATTTTTAGAAAGATTTTAATCTTGTTACTTCAAAGAAGTATAATTTCTTATGTGCATACATAAGTACACACACACATTTTTTTTACGTATTAAGATATTGTGACAAGGTACACTGACATCTGATTTCTGATTATATAGCTTTAACATTGTTCTCAAGGGTTTGGTCATGATTTGGTACTGTTAAATTTGAAAACTTTCTGAATATAGAGAAAAGTTATTGATTGGTAGAATATATTTTAAATGATATAACTTTAATTATATATTTTAATCTCTGAATCCTGACAAAATAATGGTATATTTATGTATACTATTTTAGTTTATTTCTGTTCTTTTAGTGAATAGATTGAGTGTTAAAAAGTGGGTATTTTTATAAAAACTATTTTTTTTTATGTTAGTTATAATCAACTTTTTTTGTGATTTAAAGCTCAAATTTTTCTATAATAATTGAGAATTAATCTGTAAGCATATTTTAAAATTAAAACAGTGCATATTTTATAAAGATCATTACTATTCTTTCCTTGTAAAACTATTATTTATCATTTGTATAAAACCAAATAAGTTTTCCTATTACTTTTCAGTTTTTTTTTAAAAAAAAAGTTTCAGAGTTTTAATTTAAAATATTGTAACATTTACATTTTTAGCTTTTTTTTTTAAAAAGTTGCTGATAAAAATTGCTATTTTTGCTTATTAGAATTTGTGATTTGCAATTGAGGCTTAATTTTGTAAAACTCATTGTAATGACTCAAAGAAAGCCTTCTGTTCTTTTTATAAAGTTCTTTTGAATAATTTTTTCATAGCCCTAATAAAAAAAAAAATCATAGCACCTTGTCATGTATGTGTAACCTGAACAACACTGATCTTTGTCAAATAGTTTCTGTATGTTTATTTTTATTCTTGCTTAGAAATCTCGGGTCTTATCTTTGTGTGTGTATAAAGATGTAAGTGGATTATTTAATACTATGCCTAAGAAAGAACCTGAAGAAGCTATGCAAGTAACAAGTAATAATGCTCCTGTTATCAATGTAGCTGAAGTTTTGAAAATGAATCCTGAGTAAGCTTGTATTTTCTAATACTGTTGATTAAATTTTATGTATTGTTTTGTAGCACAAAAGAAAAATAACAGAATAGAAAAATTCCTATTGTTTTTGCTTACTTCTGTGTTAAATTTGTGTAGCTGCACTCTGTGTTATTATCTTTAAAAACTATTGAAGGTAAAAGCAATCTTAGAAAGAATACAAATTATAAGTTATTTGGAAATTGTTTTACTTCATTTAAAATCTTTTTATTTTTCTTATTAATTGACTAAGAATGAATTTAAAGACTTCACATGCACACACATTTTATCATTTAAGTTACAATATGCTTTTGTTATTCTAAGCAGTAAAATTTATACTTCTCTTGAGATAAAGGTATTCTAAAGATCATGTTTAGAAGCTTCATTACTGATTACTCTTAATTTTTATTAAGTCTCTTTTTGACTTTCAGAATAATGTATTTTTGCTTATTGTGTTTTATACATTTATATCTATGAATACAGTAATAAAACATGTGGATTTTTCAGAGCGGTTGATGATGAGGATGCATTGTTGTATGGAGAAGTTTCAACACCTGCAGAAAAACCTGTTGATGAAATAAAGGCGCCTATAAAGAAAACTAGGTTTGATATAGTTTCTTTTTTATTTCTCAAACATAAATATTTTATTACTTTATTGACATTTTTATTCTTTAATAAAACTTTTTTTTTCTTTCAAAAAGAGCAAAAATTGTGGTAAAGGAAGAGAATCCCACCTTTTGGTTATTTATAGTGAGAGAAAATGGCATTTTAGAGGTTAGTAATAATTTTTTACAAACTAAACTTTGTTTTATGATAATTGTTCATTTCAGATTTAAAAAAATACTCCATCATATTTATAATTATGTGAGACACTGATGTTTATTTGAAAAATATTTTAACCATATTCACCAATTGGAAAAGTTTGAGCAAGAATTCTCTTGTAAATATTATACATTATGTAGAATGAAATTAAATCATAATATTAGAAATGTGAAAATCTTGATAACCTGTATTATCATAACATCATCTTGTTAACTTCAAGGGTACTTTCCATTAGTCAGGCGCAAATGTCGTCAATTGGGAACCAAACATGAGCCAAGTCGCGAAGTGAAGCAAATGTCAAGACAGTCAATGGAATAAAAGTCGAAAACATGCAACTACAAACAAATAGTAATGAATTGTAAACAAAAAAGGTTTATCCAAAAAGAATGCTTATAACTATTGGTTTTTCAAGAATGCGGAATTTGCTCAAATGGATCGTTTACTCCTTGTCTACATAAATTCAGCTAGGAATTTTCATTATTTTCTAAAACAAAAATTAAGTAGAAGAAAGAAAGAAAGAAAAATGTGCTTTGTTTTAAATTAATTCAGAGAATAGAGCACATGGCCCCAAATGAACATTCCCCGTATGATTGTAAGAAATTTGCGGAATTCTACATTATTTGGCGATTTTTTGTTTGTGCCCGGCTAATGAAAAGTACCACTTCAAGTATTGATTTTTATTTTTTTGTACTTTAAAATCTTAATATGTTTATTTAACTAGTAAATGTTTAATACAGACATGTAAAAGAATTAAATATTTCTTTTTTGAGAGAAAGCCTTAAATTTTGTTGAAGTTGTAATTAGAGACATTGCATATTTCTTATATCATCTCTCTTTTCCCTCCCTCCCCCAAAAGTCATTTTCTATTTCAAATAATTTTCTCTTTACTTTTTTCTTGTTTTATATTCTTCAGTATTTTTAAAAATTGGATTAAATATTGCTTCTTGTGTTGATTCCAAAGTTTGTATAACTACAACATTCTTTTATAGAATAATTATGGTATATTTCATCAATAATATCAATTTTAGATTTTGTAGCTTTAAAAATTTGTGATCTCTTTCTGTATCCCAAACATTCTAAACTAAAAACATCTTAATAATATATATGTAATCCATTTAATTAAAGAATGCATAGAATAGAGAATGGCCCAGTTGCTTATAATGTATTATGCTTTGATACTGTTACGTAGATCCGAGGGTTCGTGGATTTTATGCAGGACAATCACAAAGAAAATAAACAGTTCTTCAAGAGCGATGCAAATTTATTAACAAAAATCCAATCCTTTAAATACAGGATTCAGCAGCAATATTCACAGAGTAAAAATCTCCGAAGGTCTTCACACCTTCAACAGCAATCAAACACAATAACCAATGTTTAAAAAGTACACGTATGTAAAGGATTATTCACAAGCACAGCCAAGCTAATCGCCAGTCAAAACAATCCTCACTACTCGCTGATTTAATCCAGACTCCTTGCTGTCCTGGCGAGCATCTTATTTATAGGCGCGACAAAAACTTCCAGAAATATAGCTGCTCGTGACATTAGTGGAGAGATCCACTACTTTCTAGAAGATTCCAGAGGGTTCCAAACTCGCCAAAATGGTCGCCAAAAATGATGCCAACTTGGCTCTACCACCAAGATTTTGCCAAGTTCTCATTGAATTGGCATTATAACGTAAGGGGCGGCATTGCTTGTGAATGGTACAATTTTAACATGCAATAAACATAACATAGAGTAATATAAATGCATTAAACACTCAAATACAAATTATTTACACTATTTACACAAAATTCGTAACACTGCCCCCTCCTCAAAGACTGCACGTCCCGGGCAGTACAATCCCTGAGTAAGAGGCATCTATTTTCAGGCAAACTACTCACATAACAATCACCTATAAAGTAACAAATGTATTCTGCAGCATATGCAATACAAATAAATTCAAAGCACATGAAGAGATGTAAACATAAATTTCAATATTAAAATAAAACTAAGGAATTAGAAATGAGATTTACATAATTTACATTATTTACAAAATCATTAATGACCTTGGTCTGAACTTAAGGATCTTATTCATCTTCAGTTTTGAGTGTGGTGATTTCTGTATCCACACCACAACGTTATTCAGTCTTTTTAGGACTGTGTAAGGACCTTCCCAATTGGTCTGCAGCTTTGGAAAGAGTCCTTTGCGACGTTTCGGATTCCATAACCACACTTTGTCGCCTTCGTGGAAGTAGTGTCTGGTTGCTATTGCGTCGTATCGGGTCTTTATCTTCTCAGAAGCCAAGCCAATTCTTTCCCTAGCCAGATGATGCATTTCCTCCATCCGTGCCTGAAGTTTTTCGACATACTCCTCAGGCGCCAAGGGAGCATCTGGTGATCGGCTTAACAGAAGATCTGCAGGCAGATGAAGATCTCGTCCGAAGAGCATCTGGGATGGGGAATAGCCGGTGGTCTCGTGAACGGCACTCCTGTAGGCAAGCAGGAAAAAGGGCAAATTCTTGTCCCAGTCCTGTTGATCACTGGATACCAGGAGAGAGAGGCTGTTCAGGATGGTCCGATTGAACCTCTCAACCATGCCGTCAGACTGAGGATGCAAAGCTGTTGTCCTGGTTTTGTCAATGGCGAGTATTTCACACAGTCTCTTGCAAACTGCAGAATCGAAGTTTCTTCCTTGATCGGAGTGCAGTTGTAGAGGGACCCCGAATCTTGAGATCCTGTGTTGAACTAGAGCCTCTGCAACAGTCGAGGCCTCTTGGTCGGGAATAGGATAGGCTTCAGGCCACTTAGTGAAGTAGTCCATGAATGGCGCTCCCACATTACACACCTGCAGTCTTCCTCTAGTGCGTTTTCTGGGACCTTTGCGTGCAGCACAGGGATCACATGTACAACAACACTTTTCCACATCACTCCGCACATTGTTCCAGTAGAAGCGCTCAACATCAGAACTTTTGAAGAACTTCACGAACTTTTTGTAAGGTCTTCATAAAACTAAAATGACCTCCAGTTGGACTTCCATGGAGTTCCCTAAGGACCGTTGAAACTCTTGTCTTTGGGAGTATTAATTGCCACCTGAATTGTTTTCTGTCGTCAGACTCCTATTTTCGATATAAAACACCATTTCTCAGATGGAGAGTCCCAAAGAGCCCAGTAATGCTTTGTTGTAGGATGGAAAGGGGCGATGTCTTGCCAGCTGGGCTTCTTGTCAGACGACTCTTCGAATTCTATAATTGTTTTATCTCAGGATCAGCCCGTTGATCTTTATGGACGCTGTCGTCGCTCCATGTTCCAATTCTGATGTCGATGGCATCGTAACTTGGCGGACTATTTGATCTATTACGCCCGATTTCTTTTCAATTCTTGAGCAGTATTTTCTGTTCTCCAGGCAAGGTCTTCTCGAAGGGACGTCTCCATTCCCCTCTGCTGATCCTTTTAAGTTTCCACAATTTTCCTTAGACTCGATTACATTTGCACAGTGTGGATTTTCCTGATTTACTCGAGGGCAGTTATTTCTTAAGTGCCCTGCTCCACCGCACCCCCAGCACTTGGTGCTGCAATCTTCCTTATTGTTTCGGGGGACAGTTACTTCTGAGATGACCTGGTTCACCAGTCTCAGCACATGATGCTACGTCTCCGCCGGTTCTTATGTTGAGCTACTAAATCTTGAATTTCCTCTTTTAATTTCTTTATCTCCTTTCTCAATGGAGATTCACAAGGTGCATCTGCAGTCACTCTAGCTCCTTGGATGGAATGGCGGTCTTTGCAACTAGCTGGAGTGGCGGCCTCAAATTTCAGGGCATATAACAGGGCAGATTTAAGGTCTTGGACTGCTGCCATTCTTACAGCCATCTGGATTTCTCATCCTCCAATCCATCCACGAAATACTCGAGAGAAATCATATCTCACACATTTGCTGAGAAAGCTAAGGTGGTGAGCCTCTGTATTTCAAAGGCATACTCCTGCAAACTTTCTTCGGGTTTCTAGCGTCTTGTATTCATCTGAAGGCGGGCATAGTCTTTGGAGTATTTCTGGCTGAACTGAAGATCCAGTGCATTATAAAGGGAGTTTAAATTCAGCAGCTCTGTGTCGGGAAGAGTCTGTAGAACTTCAGCAGCTTCTCCTCTAAGGGATGCTACTAGCTGACATGCTTTGACCCCTTCAGGCCATCCATTGGCTTCAGAAATTATACAAAATTGAATCTTGTACACCTCCCAGTTGGTTTTTCCGTCATAGGTGTACAGTTTCACTGACTCTGGTGAGGCAGGTATAGGTACTGGAGCAGCAGGGACAAACTTGCTTTCGTTCTTAGTTTTCCCGCAAGCTAGAAGCTTCTTTTCAAGGTCTTCTTCTCGCTGAGACATTTCTTCCATTCTTTCATCAACCTGCTCTTTAACCTTTTCTATTTCATCCTCCATTTTCTTTTCCATCTTTTCTTCAAATACTCTGATCTCTTCTTCCATTTTGTTGATTTTCTCTTCAAGAGTATTCTTCAACTCTTCTTGGCTGCTTTTCAAGGCACTGATGCCTTCCAACAGAGCCTTCAGTTGCTCATCCATCGTTCTTGTTATTGGCATAAAATCCCACTTCTGACACCAAACTGTTACGTAGATCCGAGGGTTCGTGGATTTTATGCAGAACAATCCCAAAGAAAATAAACAGTTCTTCAAGAGCGATGCGAATTTATTAACAAAAATCCAATCCTTTAAATACAGGATTCAGCAGCAATATGCACAGAGTAAAAATCTCCGAAGGTTTTCACACCTTCAACAGCAATCAAACACAATAACCAGTGTTTAAAAAATACACGTATGTAAAAGATTATTCACAAGCACAGCCGAGCTAATCGCTAGTCAAAACAATCCTCACTACTCGCTGGTTTAATCCAGACTCCTCGCCGTCCTGGTGAGCATCTTATTTATAAGCACGACAGAAACTTCCAGAAATATAGCTGCTCATGACATTAGTGGAGAGATCCACTACTTTCTAGAAGATTCCAGAGGGTTCCGAACTCGCCAATGACACCAAAATTGTCGCAAATCGTCTTGGTCGCCAAAAATGATGCCTACTTGGCTCTACTGCCAAGATTTCGCCAAGTTCTCATTGAATTGCCATTATAACGTAAGGGGCGGCATTGCTTATGAATGGTACAATTTTAACATGCAATAAACATAACAGAGTAATATAAATGCATTAAACACTCAAATACAAATTATTTACACTATTTACACAAAATTCGTAACAATATTGTTGGCAAGGTTAGTATCCAGTTTGAAGCAAATTTTGCTTATGCTCTGATATTTTTCTCTGGAACAAATTATCACAAGATTAGGATTCTTGCATCATCTTAGTTCCATGTTTTAAAAAAAAGAATAAAACATTTTATTTTCAGTGTGTAAACTAATTAGCTTTTTTTTTGACAACATTAAAAGTAGTGCTGAAAATTGTCAATTTTTGAATTTTTTTTCTTTAAAAAGCTTCATTCTAAAATCTATTGATCAAAATAGTGTAACATCTGTACAATGTATGAAAAAAGAATCAGAGAAAATGATAATTAGTGTATCGTATATAAATTTTTAATTACACCTTCAGTATTTTCTTTTTGACCTGTTTTCCCTCTGCTTCTTTAGTTTGTATAGCTTTGATGCATAATATATCTACTGACATCTCAGTTTATCTTAGCTTAAAAATTTTTTTTTTCTCTTTGGAGATATTTGTATTTGCTAATTTGTTCATTCTTTGTAATATTATTATGATTCATTTTAGAGAAATCAACACAAAAAAATGCTTTCAAAATATTAGTTTTCAATGTGTTAAAAATTATATTGCATTTCTGGTTATTTTGATTTGCACTTAATTGTGAGTATGAATCTACACTTAAAAAAATGTAATGATTGCTGTTTTGGTTGAGTTACTTGTTCAAAAATTCATCCATGTGTAGCTAGTAGTTTGATTCTATTTAAATTATACATTCCTTTAATCCCTTAATGGTCACATAATTTTGAAGAAAGTGGTCATAAAAGTGTCTTATTTTTTTTATTCTTTAAAATTACTTAAAATTAAGTTCATGTACAGTATATGTGTTTATTTTTTAATTTTGGATAAATTTTTAGCTTGAAATACAACAAAATTAATTTTTTAAGGAATGCCAACATTTAGGGTTATTTATGACTGAACGTTGGTTTTCCAACAAAATTTTTAAAAGTGTGTTTTTTAAACATTAAAGAAGAATTTTGTTACACTTATGCATAATGTAAATACACATTAGTAATTTTTCTTGTGAGATAAATTTCAAAGCATGAGATGCAAAGGCCAACATCACAGTACAGATCCATCATTGCTGTTCTCAGATTTACTAACTGAACTTTCCAAACAATCAGTTATTTTAGAATCACTCTCAGATCTATTTATAACTAAGGTAGAATCTGATTTACTTCCTGATTAACTCCATAATGTATACAATATTAAAAAAAATATATATTTTATCACAGAACGCAACTCATGTGTATTCACAACGAGCAGAACAAAGTAATTGAGCTAAGGTTACAAAAAACATATCGCTAATATATATGATTGATTGCGCTAAAATCTAGTTTAAAATAAAATGACTATCTCTAAACATGTTACTAATAATCTGATACTGCCATCTGGTGAGAAATAAACATGATTCCAGGCATAAGAAATAGATAGATATAATCTTTTTTAGCGTGGTATCTTTGAACATTCCAGCTCGGAAATATCACAGGCACAAGAAATAGAGGGGGAAATTTCACTTTGTGATTTTGACAGGAGCAAGAAGGAAGGGGTTAAGCATTTAATTGTCATGACAAGGTATTTTTGAAAAAAATGTTTTCACGATGAGCAGAACAAAGTAATTGAACTAAGATTACAAAAACATATGGCTAATATATATGATTGATTATGCTAAAATCTAGTTTAAAGTAAAATAACTATCTCTAAACACGTTACTAATAACTTGTTACTGCTATCTGGTGAGAAATAAACATGATTACGGGCATAAGAAATAGATGGTTTTAATCTTTTTAGTGTAGTACCTTTGAGCATTCCAGCCCGGAAATTTCACAGGTACGAGAAATAGAAGGGGAAATTTCATCCTGTGATTTTAACGGGATTGAGGTATTTTTGAAAAAAATGTTCTTATCCATTCATTGAATTGAAATTAATAGTTCATTAATAATAGTTTTTTGAAGTACTAAAAATCCACTTACTGTTTCAGATAGCTGTTGAAGAAATTAAATACTATAATGTTTTAAAAAAATAAATTGTTTTCTATGATTTCTAATAAATAAGAACTCTGGTTTATAAGTAATGAAATGTGTTAAATAGCCAAATATTAACAATTTCGATATGGATAATTTGTTATCAGTAAATATAAGTTGATTTATGTAATACATATTTCTACTTTATATATTTTTCTTTTTTTATATAGATATATTGTTTGCCACAATATAAGCTTTGTTATTTGGTAAAGAACTTTCCAATGGGTCAAAAATATCTTGTTGATAGTGGTCAGGCAACTTCTACTTTACCAAGGTACTATACATACAATTTTTTTGTTTTGTTTTCTGAAAAATATTTGTTTTATGTTATTGTGAATTTAAATCATTAAGATATTTATTTATATTTTTTATACTTCATAGTGCCTCAGATAAAACAACAGAAAAACAGCATGAGGCTTTACCTGTAATTCATGAAATATTAGTTGTTGGCTTAGGTATTCGAAGTTCAAGGCCAATGCTTCTGGTAAGAAATTATAAATTATTAAATGTAATGCTTTAACATTGCTGTACTTTTCATTAATCTTTTGTGATACACATATATAATGATTATCAAAAGAAATTTATGTGATAATTAAAAATGCACTGGTAATATTTGTTATGTATTTTTCAGGCTCGTGCTGGAGAAGATTTATTAATTTATGAAGTATTTCCATTTTATGAAACTCAAATAGAAAACCATTTAAAACTAAGATTTCGAAAGGTAAAGCATTATATTTTTATTCAATAAACTATAAGGAAATTTAAGAACTCTTTTTCCATAATGAGCTTTATATTGCAGTATTTTGTTAATTTATCCTTTTTCTGATAAATTTTTCACTTGTGATTTTTTGCTATATTTTATTAATAAAACGTTACTTTTCATATTCATAACTAATAGTTGTATGCATATTCAATATAAATGATTTTTTTCAATATTGAAAAAGCAGCAATTTTTTAAATGTGGTTTTGTTGAATGCATAATTTTTTTAATTATAAGTAACAAAGATCTTTATTTATATTTAAATTTTACTGTTTTTTATATTTAAATCATTTATTTAGGTCAATCATGAACTTATAACACGAGAACGAAAGCTATTTAAATCAAAGAAAAATGAGGAAATTGAATCATCGCCTACATATAAACGATGGTTGCGCTATTTTGTGGATATATCTGGTTACAGTGGAGTAAGTAATATATTTAATATTTTATATTTATTTATATTTTTCTTTGTATGATTGTTTAAAATTATTTGGTAAAGAGTTATATTTCAGTTCACCTCTACACAATTTTCTACATTTATTACGTTTAAATATTAAAATATATGAGCTTGTTTTTTCCCTCTTGATTGTATTTGTACTTACTTTTATAAAAAAATTTTTTACATAATTACAGAAGTATTTTTACATTATGTAATACTGTTAGTTAAGAAATTTAAATAATGTTGCGGTTTTATTTGTAAATGCAAATTACTCATCTTTATTATACTCTGTTTCACCTCAAGTTGGCAGCGTTGAGAAAGGTAGGGATTGTAACAATCCGTTTGAAAAAGTAGTTCCAACATGTTCTGGAATTTAAATCAATGCAAATGCACAGAAAATTATTAAAAAGTATCAAGTATTATAGAAATTGTAGGTTTAAAGATATATTTTAAGTTAATCACATCTTAAAAGCATTTATTCTTTAATACCTGTGAACGAATACAGTAGAAAACAACCACTTGACTTTTGGCTGACAACAACAATATTTGGCTGAAAAAACCGGTTTTCAAGATTACATTCTTCCGAAATATTCGCGCCAAATCAACGCCATTCGCTTTGCGATTTAGCTTCGTTCTTAGATAATATTTTTAGATCTCGTGCGCTATCGTAATTCTTGCTGTTTTTTGAAATTTTAAACATTTTTTTTACAACAAAAACAGTTCTAAATATCAAAATATATAATTTTTGTATTAAATTATTATAATAAATATTTTTTTTTCTTTAAAAGTTATACTTATTGAGCTGAATATATAAACTTTGCATATAATGTTAGTAACATAATTTTTGAAGTATGCATCGAGATATTTTTTTCCAGATAAACTATAAATTTTATAAAAGATTATAAGTTTTAATATTGATAAATTTTTGAAATTAATCCCCAAATTCTATTATATACTTTTGTATATCTTAAGCTAACGTACATAAACGGCATTTACATGTAATTTGAATAATAATTACAAACTGATTTAAAACAGTAATAATGGAAAACAGATGATTAATTCAAATAAATTAATTATTTATAAACAAGATAGAAATTTTTATTTTATATACAGATGTAATGAATGAAATTATGAAACTAAAGAGATATATGAGCCGTTTATTTTGAAAATAGCATAAGTCACTTAAAAAAATCAATGTAATGATAGCATGTGAATTACAATTTAACCGTATTTTTTCATTTAAAAAAATGCAATCAGCATGTTGGGAACTATTGAGATTTTATTCGAGAAAAGTTTTGTTAGTTAATTAATCAATATTTTTAAACATATTGAAACATAAACTCTTAAATATTTCGATTAAAGAAGGGGCTTATACTATTATCAAAAAAAAAAAAAAAACTCATACAATTTTAATGAACAAATTTTTCAAGAGTAATTTTTTTGCTCGCCAAATATGGAGAATTTTATTTGTTATAGTCACACTCTTCTCCTAGAGTAACCCTGTAGTGGCTGTGATTTGGTCCACGTACCCTTCCCAGCGCTGCCAACTTAAGGTGAAATGGAGTATAACTGTTTTGAATATGAACTAAGTCATTTTTGTTCCAATACTTTAAAAAAAAAAACAAATATTAAAGAAAGAAATATTTACTTATAGTACTAATATGATTTCTGCTTGCAGGGAATAATCAGATTTTTTTATTATTGAAACTATTTCACTTGCTTTTCAAGCCCTAGGGTAATGAGTTGTTATAATCCAATGTAATTTTTTTTCTAGATTTTTTTTAATGAATGAAATAAAAATATTGCTTTATTTGGGGGGGGGGGGCGCTCTGTGTTTAAAAAAATTGTTTATTTCTAAAAAAGAAATACATTGTTATACATTTTAAATAGCATCTTGTGACTATATTAAAAATTGGGATTCTAATAAATTTTTTCCTCTCTAGGTTTTTGTGTGTGGTCTTAATCCATATTGGTTATTCCTAACAGTTCATGGTGAATTAAGAATTCATCCTATGACTATTGATGGGGCAGTTACATGCTTTGCACCATTTCACAATGTTAATTGTCCAAAAGGATTTTTGTATTTTAACAAGCAGGTATTTTTATAGCAAAACCTTTTTATTGTATTTTTATTGGTTTTGAAATAAATTTTCTCTGTCAGTAAAATATGTTTATTATTTTAAATAAATATGATTTTTATTTTATTTTTCTAGTTTAAAAATATGAAGCTATTTATGTGTTTTCATCTTTTTAAATAAATATTTAATTATTCTCAAGCTTTTACTATTATTTATAAATATATAAGCATTGTCTTCTGATTTATAGGGAGAACTACGAATTTGTGTGTTGCCTACTCATCTAAATTATGATGCTCCTTGGCCTGTGCGAAAAGTGCCTTTACGATGTACTCCTCATTTTATCAATTATCATCCTGAAACAAAGACTTACTGCATTGTAACGAGCAGTTTAGAACAATGCTCCAGACTTGTAAGATTCAATGGGGACGAAAAAGAATTTGAAATGATTGAAAAAAGTAAATGCTACAATTTTTTTGTGTATTAATTTGTTTGCTATGTATATTAATTATACTTTAATTTTTGTCCTTTGTTTAATTAAAAGCAGGAAGAGGAAAAATACTTTTAACATATGATACCTCTAGGAAATTTTTTTAACTTATAAAACCAAATTTCTTTTATATATAGTAGGTTAATAGCACTTTTAAAACTTTAATTTAAATAGTTTATTTTTCATTTCAGCACTAAGATGATATGTTTAATGATATGTTAATACTATAATGATATTATGTTATAATCTAATTAAAATGGTAAACTTTAATTTTTTTAAAACTTGCTAGTATGTACATTAAAATGAAGTGCATTTTCTTTCAACAAGTGCATTTTACATTGCATAAAGATGTTATTTATAAGGCATGCATAATGAATACATTAATTGCTTCCTTTTGACTTAAGTATTTATTTTGATAAAGAAAATTTAAGAGGATTTTTTTTCTTATACTTGTAAAAAGATAGGAAAGTAATTCTCTTAACATAAGTTATATATATCTCCAGCAGAGTTATTGATAACTCATTTTTGAAAGAAATAAGCTGCTCTCTAATATAGCTTTGAATTACTTTTATTAATGAACTACAAACTTAATGTACTAGGATGTATTTATATTTTAGATTAGTCCTTTTGTATTGTGAAAAAACAATGAATAAAAAATGTCTGATCCATCAAACTGTTATTATGAAACATTGAAAAATAAAATCATGAATTTCAGGAAGAAGTCAACAACTTGTATTCTTTGATGTAGAATTAACTTGTGATTCATTTTGCTATTGAGGTTAAATTAGTATTGTACTGACCAAATAATCCAGATGCAATTCATGTATTAATATTTAGCTGTGAAGAATGTCAATAGAAGAATAAATGTATGAAAATATTGAAATTTAGTTATCTACCATACTTATTAAAAAAATTATTTTTTTTAATTACCTATATTTTTTAATCATGTTTAATATTTATTATTATTTTGAACATTTTAGCTGATGAAAGGTATATTTATCCAGTGACTGAGAAATTCAACATGCAGTTGTTTTCTCCTGTAAGTTGGGAAGTTATTCCCAATACTCTGATGGAATTTGAAGAATGGGAACATGTGACTAATGTTAAAAATGTAATGCTTTCTTCTGAGGGTACTCGAAGTGGACTGAAAGGGTATTTAGCTGTATCTACTACTTATGTTTATGGAGAGGATGTTACTAGTAGAGGACGAGTATGTATATTTTAGGAAATAATTTTTGATGCTTTTACTTATACATATATTTTTATGCATAAAAAATTTTCAAATGTGTGAAAATTGAATTTTGCAGTTTATGATATATAAATATATTGCACTTTTAAGACACAGGTCTGAGGTTCAGAACTCCAGGCTGGGCAAGGTCAACTTGGTCTTTTATCCCATCATTGGGTTGATAAAGGAGCTTGCTGGGGAACTAAACACTGGGGTTTTTGCATCAGACTGATCACCTGACCAGAACATTTGTTCATGCACTTCAGTGCCCAAGGTCATGAAAACTGAGATGGGCTCAGTAGGCCTTAACCCTCATGGGCTGTTGCACCACTGAGTTTAGTTTTGGATATATAAATATAAAAGATTTCTCTTAATTGTTTGTTTATTAATCTACAATTTCTAGCTTTTTGGTAAAAACTATTTATAATGCTATTTCATTTGTAACAATATTTTTTTTATACTAATACTTTTACTTTTTATCCCATTCCAATTTTTGTTATCTGGATTGCTAAGTGGGATATAAGTTTTAAAAACATTTAAAGATAATTTTTAGTGATTTAAAATGTTATGGAAATTTTCTGTATGTATAAAATAATGTATGTGAAATATTTTAAATATTTTAGATTAAACAGTGCATATATTATTAAACTAAATAATCTGATGTCTTTTAATTAGTATATTGCATATGACATTGATAAAGTAATGAAATTGATTTGTGTGTTTAATTGTGAGAAATCTAAATTCCTGAAAACAGACTTTTAAGTATTCAAAAATTGCATTTGTTCTAAATATTTTATTCAGAAACTGTTATTTTCTTTTCAATTTGTATGGATATAAATTTATATTTTTTTAAATTTATACAAAGTTGTTCCAAATAAATTGTTAATTTTTAAGGTGTCTTTCTTATTCTTAAATTTCTGTTGTTCCCTTTTGTAGATATTGATTTTAGATGTCATTGATGTTGTTCCAGAACCTGGTCAGCCATTGACCAAAAACAAAATGAAAGTAAGTAAAGCTAGTTTTCTTTCATTTTGACACATTTTTATGTATAATCAGTTAATAGTTTCACATCAGTTCCATTTTCATCATGCATAAATGACTTTGAAGCTCAATGGCTGAGTGATAGTGTATCGTGCTTCCACACCACAGGTCCGGGTTTCAAATCCCGGGCTGGGCAAGGTCGCATCTCAGCCTTTCATTCCTTCTGTGGGTCGATAAATGAGTACCAAGCTTGCTTGGGAGATGAACACTGGGGGTTTCGCGTCAGACTGACCACTTGATTGAAACATCTGCTCATGCACCCTAGTGTCTGAGGTCACGTGTGCTGAGATAGGCACATTAGTCCTTGGCTCTCATGGGCTGTCGCGCCACTGCGTTCAGTTATAAATGACTTCACAAAACATTTAGTCATTGTGATAGTTTTTAAACAATTTTATACGTAATATAAAAATGAATTAAATTATAAATATGTTTTAAAAAAAGTAAAAGGTTATATTTTATTATACTGAAATGCTATTCATGCATGTAAAATCCTGATTTTCTTCAAATTTGCTTTGCTGTGTCTTGAGGAAAATGAGGAGGGGAAATCATTCATCTCATAAATTTTTTACTGTGTATATAGATTTTTGTGTTTATGATTTATAATCCTTAAAGTTCAAAATTATAGAAAATTGTTATAAAATAGTACGCATTACTAGAATATCTATTGAATTAAATGAATATTATATATATATATATTTGCAAAATGCGGCATTAAATATGTATATATATGTAGGATTTAAAGTATTAGGGAATATAAATATATTCCGATCAGTGAGGTTACAATCTCACCAATAGGTGGCGCTACCAGCAAATATACGCATTCCCCCCCTCCTGGAACTCTGGGTTTTGCAGGAGAAGAAAAAGCGACAGAGATGTCTGAGGGACAGGCTCCGTCTTACGAACCAGGTGCCACGTTTTTCGGTCAACGTGGGTGTCGCGAGGCTTAGCGACGATTGAGAGTATGCTCCGTGAAATAACTCATAAAGTTGTAATCAGTATTTAATTGGAAATAATCTAATGTTTCATTAAACCATAATTTACTTATCTGCTTATTTCTTTGAATATCAAGATCCGAAACATAGTGACTTACCCCTAGACAACAAAATAAAAGCCACTTGTATAGATAAAATACACACCTACATATATTTATGTGCAATGAAATATTTTCATTACAGGTTGTTTATAGCAAAGAGCAGAAAGGTCCTGTGACAGCAATATGCCAAGTAGCTGGTTTTCTTCTAAGTGCTATAGGTCAAAAGGTAATTTTTTTTCATTGTGATATATTTTTAAATGTTAAGTAACATTCTATATAACAAATATTCTCACTAACGAAAATTCTCTTTTTCCGTCTTTTATAAACTTGACAGGGAACATTTTTGTATCTATATCATGTGAAAAAAAATTATATGAAAAATACTTTTTTTAAAATTTATTTTATTGGATTTTGAATTTCCCAAATATATATATATATATATATATATATATTTTAAGTTGAGTTTTATAAAATCTATAACTATGATTACAGTGTTTATTTGTTTGTTGCTATCTTTTCCAAAGATTTCCTCATCTTTGCATTTGTGTTATACACTATCTAGCTTTTCAGGTAATATGATCATATTAATATAATTATTTTGACCACATAATACAAAGTTTTCCAACACTTTGACTTCACACTGTCACATTTTGTAAGAGTCATTTTGGAGAATCTTAAAATGGATTAATGCTTATAATAGATGGTAAGTGGGGAAAAAAGAATGTAGAATATGTAGATGATATTATTGCAAATGGTTTGCTATATTATTTTGATACTTTTTCTTATAAAAGTTAACCACATAAAATTGATGAGACATTTAACATTGGTTGGCTGCTGTGTTTATGAAAATTACAAGTTATATTTATATAGGACGAAATGTATAATCCATATCCATAAAAAATTGTTTGCCAGAGCCCTGAAAGGTTGGACTTCTTTGGAATCCTCTTAGTCTTTCGACCAATCCAGCTTGAGAGACCCTACCAGTAGCTATGCTACCACCAGCATAGCTATCAGGTTCATAGATACAATCAAGCCACAGCACTGCACCAAAGTGGGACCCTATCACTGCAGGACATTTGACATTGTTTTTCTTATATTAATGAATGCCTTGACATTTAATTATCTTTCAAAAAGTTAAGACTACAGTATCATAGTCATGTCATTAAGTTTAGCTTGTCTTGAAAAAGTAATTTTTAACATTTGTTTAAGCAGTGCTATCTCAGGATTTTGTTTAGTTAGATTTTTTCTTGTATGTTATATGCGAAGTGTTTTTTATTCTTGATTTTAACTAATTATATCAATTTTTGTTTTTAGATTTACATATGGCAATTAAAAGATAATGATCTGATTGGTGTTGCTTTCATTGATACACAGATATACATTCATTCTGCTATTTCTATCAAAAATTTAATAATAGTGGCTGATGTGTATAAATCCATTTCACTGTTAAGATACCAGGAAAATAGCAGGACTTTGTCACTTGTCAGTAGGGTAAGTTGAATTTAAATGGTTTGATTGTATTTTGTTTAAAATTAAACAACCAGTATTTCAATTAATGAAAATGCTATGTATTTTTAAAAAAGTCTTAAAATTACTGTAAAACCTCTGTAAATTGATCCCTTGATGAAGTGGATAAAACAGGAAGAAATATGTGTGCTCATAGCACTTCCGAACATAAATGAAAGCATATGCAATCAAAATTAATAAAATTCGACTCCCTACCCCTTGTGGTTTAGGTATTTTTCTCAAAACAAATGAGAAAAATCAATTTTAGTTAAGTTTTAATTGTTATAGATGCCAATGGTTAATATTCTTATGGCTAAATACAGTACTCATTCACATGGAAGCATCCAAATGCAAAAAACTTTAATTGCATCAGTGTTTTTGAAATTTTAATCTAATTTGGATTTAGACACAGATAGTTTTATGTCAAGTATTTATATATGTACTTTTTTTTAGTGATTGCAGGATATGGCTGCAAAAAAAGCCATACAATATATATATATATATATGTAATAAATTTCTGGTGTCAAAAAAATCAGACATTATAAATAACTATAAACATTTTACTAAATATTGCTTAAATCAGAAATACCCAATTAATTTTATTAACCCTCCAAGCGGTCTGCATGTAAAATTCCGCCATTCCAGAGATGCTTTTTCTGCCTTCAAGCAATATTCCCAAAAGCGGCCGAGCCGCATTCTTAAAAATACGGCTCAACCGCTTTTGAGAACCCCACCTGAAAGCAAAAAAATATATGCGGTGCATTTTTGAAGCATCTCCAGAATGGCAAGATTTTAAGTGCAGACCGCTTAGAGGGTTAATAGTTATATGAATAAAGCTATACTTTTGTTAAGTGCTACATTTCAGCCCTTCACTTGATTTAAATCTGCATTAGGGTCCAGAATCTGGCAATAACTTCTTTATTGCACTCAGATATAGCGCGGGCTTTGCATTTATAAGTGCAATTTTAGGTAAGTTACCTCTATCTTGTAATGGATTTAGATATTCCTATCCATTATTTTCTATTGGTTTTTGCTCAGTGTTATTTACATAAAGGGGGAAGGTTGGCTGGCCAAAAAACATGTTCAACCCCACTTTTATATAAATTATTTTATATATTAGCTGTCCTAAGTCAGTAATGTTTATAACATTGCAGCATCCATTTTATAATTTTTAATCCCAGTTACTCTTATGTCCTTCATTGTGTGATTTTCCTACTGTCTATGTGTTTTTTGAATGTGATTGTTTTGATGTTATCTCTTGTTTGTAGAGAATAAGCCTATATATATATATATGTGTATTTGTATAATATTGCATAGAAAGTGATCACACAAAAACAAGTTTGACTGTATTACTCATTAGCCATGAAGCATGTGTTAGTAACAAAATTGGAGAAGAAAGGATTTAATCTAATTCTTTCCTCAATTTAAATAGTAAAACAACACAATTAAGAATTGAGTAAAATTTTCATCTTCTTGATGCAAAATGAATTTAGTTGTCTAACTTTTTAAGATTTATTTTCTGAAAATTTAATGTACTTCACTATCCAAGTTGTATATATTTTAAACAGGTTGTCACAATATAGAGATTAATTTCGCTAAATATCATTATATAAAGGGAACCAAAAGTCTTTCCCTGATTATAAATATCTGTTGTGGTGAAATTATTATAATTAGGCATATGTTTCAATATATTGTCAGTATTATTGTGAATTTTTTTAATAAGACCATTTACCTCACAGTAAATTTCAATGTGTGCCCCCTTCGGTAGCTCAGAGAATGTCTAAACTGTATTCCAGATCTTGCAAAGTGTTCTTTAACATGTCCTGCACTTTATAAGCATGCAATCTAGGCATTTTCTGAATAATTCTTACCAAACTAGTTTGTGATATTTGAAGTTCATGTGATTTAGGACAAGTTAATTTAGGACTATGTTGAAGCGATTACCAATTGTGTTCAACAATTGCTTCACTCACCATGTTAGAGGAAAATCTTTAAGGCTGCCTATTTTTTTAAACACTTCATGCCATTGCTCTATTGTTTTTGCAAAGAGGCTTGCTTCCATAACTATGTCAAAATTTTTGCTGAACATTAATGAGTGATTTTGTTTTGTGAAACCCAAGCATACGTAGGGCTTTCTCTTGAATTGACACCATTTCAGCAAAAAATGATTTCTTATAAATATTCACCCAAGTTGCTCTTGAAGGAGCAATGGTGCTATATAGTGCACAAAAAAAACTAACAATGCACTTTTACAAAGTTGGATAATTTACTAATAAACTGGTACAAGATATATAATTTAGAATTGTTTTCACATAAGAACAAAATTATATTAATTTTTATTAATTTTGAAATATATATATTTTTAAAATTTGCTTAGTATTAAAAGTTTTAACTTTTAATAATTAGTACTTTGGTAAATTTAAGTCGAATTTAATTATTATAAAGTGTAGTTGTTCATTATCAATTAGATAAATATAAATAAATAAATTTCCACAGAGAAGTTATTAATCTAACTAGAATAGAAAATTAATGCTAGCTAATTGATAAAAGTTTCTTTTTAAAAATGAAGGAGGGAGTATGCTATTTTAGCATTAAAATATGTTTACATATTTTGTTACTCATTTTGGAAGTATGTGCAATTAATAAATGAATATGTAGTTATACTGTTTCAATGTTAAGAAATTTTAAAAAATTTTTAATTTATTCATAATTTTAATTAATTTGAATATTGAAAGTATATTTTATAGATTCGTGACTGATTCATTATTTTTTTATTTTTTAAAATAATCACTTACTAAAAGAAAATGATTTAAATTAATGAAAAGATTTTAAATTAAAAAAAGTCGATTTCATTATATACTTTTGACATAAAATTGAAATATATTGAAAATTCATTTTGTCCAAAGCTGTTGAAAAAAGTATGTGCTGTTAACGAAATTTACAATGCACTGTGTGTGTGTAAAACAATATCAGAATCCTGATTATTCATGTGTTTTTGTTATAATTTAAAATAAGTAAATTAGTAATTAAAAATTTTTAGCTATCAAAAAACATCAATTATGAAACTGCACACCTATTTTCAAATTAAACTAATTAAATAAAAAGTAAAAAATCCAAAGAGTTCGAAATAAAAGGAAACAATTTACCTCATCTACATTATTAAAATTTGAAAGTAAACAATCATATCTGTCTATCTTCTCACGAACCGCACGATGCAGAAACTTGCCGAAGGTACCAAAAATTCGGGAATGATCCGAGGAATCCGTTTTTTCTATTTATATTCCGATATTGTAATTAGTTAAAAAGATATTAATTAAAAACCTTAAGACGCATAATTGGTTTACCCTGTTGGCTTTTTATTCTGCCGAGCGTCATCATCATTTCAGTAGAGTGAAATTCCGACTTTCCCCACGTTTTTAAAAAAGCCATCTAATTCTTGCTACCAAACTCAGGCAAAAAATAATTACGGAATCGGAAAGATCATTTTTTTCACCACGATACGGTATAATTTTTTTTACAAAATAATAGTATTTTCTATTTTTTACGATTTTTTCTAAAATGAGTCAAAATTGATAGGATTTAATGAAAATGATTTCTAAATCATTTCGTTTGAGTTTTCTTTCTCGTTAATGAAATGATATTCTACACTAAAAAAGTTCATGCTTTTCTCTTTTAGAATCAGTCATTTAAAAAATAAAATGTCAAAAACTTTTTTTATGATTTTTAAAAAAATACTCTAAATTTTAATTAAATATTCAACAACTTCTTTATTTATTAAAATAACCTCACGAAACTTTTTTTCCGTGTGTAGAACAATGTTATCCGTAATTTGTACAAAGATTGAAAAAATTGCTTAAATATTACAGTTTGCAATAATTTTTTTTTCTCCTCGTTTTTTATCCTCTTTGCCGGAGTTAATCACGCACACACAATGTAGTACTTTTTTTATTTTTTTGTTTAAAAATTACCATAGTTTGCAGTCGATATGTTAAGTTTAAAAGCATTCACTTAAAAATGAAGCCCTCAAAAAAAAAAAAAAAAAAATTAAAACTTTAACAAAGAACGCAATTTTGCAATAGCCAAGGGTTTGGGTGCGAAAACCTGTTTGGCGCTAATTGACTATCTTTTCCCCTGTGCATTTCACATTTGCTGAAAGGTTACACTAGAAAAGAAGATGCCTATAAATAATGAAAATCACCAGATTTGGCGAGTGAAAAATTTATTTTTGTTTCATTCTCTGTACACATCTTAATTCAAAAAATTCATTTTAAACATCCATTTATAAAACAAAAGTTTCTCTAATTGTGAAAATCTTAATCGCTTTTACTCTGTCATCATTATTTTAAACAAGTTTATTTGCAATACATTTAAATGTATTGCTTTAAATTAATACTTTTTAAAATAAAGCAGTTATTGTTTTGTGTAAATCATTAATCAAAATTTTTCAATTGTTATGTATTGATTTTTTATGATTATGATGAATAAACCGTCTGAACTAAAAAAAGTTAATACTTTGCTGTTTTAAAATTTGTGATTTAAAAAATTAAATACCAAAAACTTTTTTTTTTACTCTTTTTCAAAAAATGCTCACAATTTTAATTCAATATCTAATAAACATATTGAATTTTGTAATTTTAAAAATTTCTACCTGAAATCACAGACTTTATTTGTTTTGTATTCATTCTTTTTTACATTTCAGTTAAGTAAGCATAACTTCCGTATAAAAAATAAAAACAATGTTCATATAATATATTTCCATTTATTTAAAAGCCTTTTCACTCTACGTGGCATAATTTTCATGGCTCGATTGCCAGAGTATCTGCTTATTATGCCTTCAGCCAAGGTTCGATTCACGCTATTGGTTATTTTTTTATTCTTTCAATCCATTTAATTATTTTTATAATTAAATAAGTTTATATTTAAAAATGGTTTATTGAGTATTAAATCATATTTTAGAAAATTATTTTGCATTTTAAAAAATAAAATAATTACTTTAATTATATTTTATAAATATAATTAATAATAAATAATATTTTTGTGTAAAAATATGTTATAATAAATATTAAATATTTTATATAAAAATTAGTTACAAAAATTTTTATAATATGATTTGCAATATATTATAAATAAAATATTATATGTAATATTGTAATAATGTATAAAATACATTATAAGTATTTATAGAAAATTATTTTTTAATTAATATAATAAAAATATATATGTTGTATCTTCCCCATTACATGGCAGATGGTGCTGCGAATAGGGGCGGCCCTTTTTGTTTTTCACTGTAACCATATATTCACCTTGTTGGTTGTCTTCTGTTATGCGTTGCTGCTGCGCTGAATAGAAAACTACTAAAAGCATCTTTAGGTTCTCACTGGATTATATAATCCATACTTACAACCCTACTCGTGTTCTAATATACTGGCACCCAAATCGTGAACAATTACAGACAAAATAATTTATCCAAAAGAAAAATGAATAAAAACTGCTTGATTCAAAGGAAAGTGCTGCAATCTGCCAAAACGAAAACAATCAGTGAATTGGATAACTGCATCACATCAAACGATTTTCCTGCAGTGTTGCTGGCATTTACGAAACTTGAAGAGAAGACAAAGCGTCTTTTTGAAAATGATGAATTTGTGATTTCACACCTTCCTTCACATCCTGATCTCGACACAATTGTGGAGAATGAACTGGAACAGAATGAAATGTACTGAGAAAATTTCATCTCTGCAAAAGTTCGCTTCCAAGAGTTTTCAAAAACTTATGAGCAGAAAGCACAACAATTGGATATCTACCCATTGATGGATCATTTAAGTATAAACCTTCCTAAATTGGAATTAATAGACTTCGATAGTAATCCCAAAAATTGGTTTTCCTTCTGGTCCATGTTCCAAAAAATTGATGAGGATCCTAAAATAGAGGACAATGGGAAATTCTCATATCTGATGCAAACAACAAAAGATAAGGCTTTTTGATTTCGTTCAGTCTTACCATGTATCCAAAAGTGAATACAAAAATGTTATTAAAAAAATTTAAAAATACGTTTTGCTGATGATAAAATGCTAATTGAATTGTATGTATGCGAACTTTTAAGATTAATTCTAAATCAATTGCAAAATATGTCTTTTACTAATTTAGTAGATCAATTAGATACTTATTTGTGTTGTCTAGAAAATGTAGGAGTAACTAAATAAAAATATGCATGCAGGCTGCATCCATTAGTTGAAGCTTCAATCCCTGAACAAATTTTAATCGCATGGGAAAGAGAAAGAAATTCTATTTCTGGTAACAGTAATGCAAATACGCATGACCTTGATTTATAAATTCAATTCCTTCGTTTGGAAGTTATTAATGCTGAGTGACTGTGTATTGCAAAAAGGAGAAAAAGAAAAAAATTAAACCAATAAACATAAATCTGACACCCCTCGCAATCCTCATCGCCACTGCGTTGAGTCATGTTACGCAAACAAAAAACGGGAAGAGAGGGTGGAACATTTTTTGTTTATTTTGTTCGAAAATGACTTACTGCAGTAGTGACTGTTTTACGGCGCAAGAAATGCCCTTCCAAGGATGAAAAAAATAAAAGCATTAAAGATGAAAGCGTGCTTATCGTGTCTTAGAGTTCATTGTCACGCAGATAAATGTGGAATGAGTGTATGGTGCATCATTTGCTCGAAAAAACATTTTCCTCTTTTAAGTCCAAATTTATGTTGGGAAAATGAAAATTTCTTTTCTTCTCCGAGGAAAACAGAAATAAATAGTGTCACCAGCAATAACTCTTCCGGTTCGACAGACGTTTTATTGCAAACATTCAGAATTAGAGTATCAGGCCTTTCGAAAACAAAAGTAGTTTGTTGTTTATGCGACTCAGCTTCATAAAGGTCATATATAAATCGTGATCTTGCAGAGTTTTTGGACTTAAAAATTGATCGCTTCGAATTTCTTAAACATAGTTTATTTGGCGATATTGAAACGGAAGAAATGAAACACTTCACCTTTAAATGTGAACTACAAGAAATTCGGGGAAATTTTTCACGTGAAGCGATATTGTTAGACAAGGAAGTAATTTACGGAACAATTCCAAAATCTGATGCAGAATACTTCACTAAAAATGGAATTTATTTACCCGATTGTAAAAATAAGGATTCTGATGTATCAGTTTTACTGGGTGCTGATTACTTATGAAAAATTTTAACTGGTTTCATTAGTTAACAATTGTTTAACCGCTGTTCAGACTTATCTAGCGTGGGTAGCTATGGGTAAATCTTTATCCTATACCACTTGTTCTAATCATGCCATGCCTGCAATTTCACTGCTAAATGCTGGTAAAATTTGTGACCTTTGATTATTGGATGTTCTGGGTATACAAGACCCTGTAGAAAACAAAACAAAAAAGGACATCGACGATGAAACTGTTATATTTTTTCCAAAAAAACTGTAAAATTTAATCAAGGCAGGTATGAGGTAAATCTTCCATGGATTGAGGGGCATCCAAAACTACTTGATTTGCGATTTCAATCTGAAAAACGTCTCAATACCATGAATTCAATTTATTTCCACAGGAAAATTTGATTCTTATGACAAAATTTTGAAGGAATGGGAACAGTTAGGAATCATAGAACAGGTACCAATTAATACTAAATTTATCACAACAAAAATGCAGGTATTTACCTCATCGAGCCGTCTTTAAGGAATCTAGTCTTACGACTAAAATACGTCCAGTTTTCGACGCTTCTGCAAAAGATGAAAATTTCATTTCCTTAAATCAATGCTTAGCTACTGGACCTAACTACATTGAGATGATCCCTTCTATTTTAAACAAATTTCGTAAAAATAGACTAGGTGTCATTTCAGATATTCTCAAAGCTTTCTTGCAGATCTCAATTTCCCCTACAGACAGGGACTATCTCCGATTTCTGCGGTGGGAAAATTATGAAAAACGGGAAATTAAAATCTATAGGCATTGTAGAGTAGTTTTTGGCCTTTCTTCTAACCCATTTTTGCTTATGGCCACAATTTACCATCATTTAGAAAAAGAAAGTAGAAATGAGGTTGCGGTACAATTAAAAGATTCCTTTTATGTCGACAATGTTGTGTATGGTGTTCAAAATGAGATAGAGCTTCAACGATTTCAAACAATAGCTTGCGAAATCATGTTAAAAGCAGGGTTTGAGCTCACAGGTTGGGTTTCTTCCTCAGACCAACAAAATGAGGAAAAAACAAAATGCTCTGTACTTGGTCTTTTATGGGGAACCAAATACTGATTTGCTCACTTGCGATCTCAGAAATATTTCGACTGAAATCAATTTCCGCAGTGGATTTTAAAATATAAGATTTTTGAGATCCGGTGTCAATTAAAGCAAATGCAAGAGGCATAACACAGCATAATATACAATAAACGACATCAATGATGCATGTTCTAAAAGGCAACTTTTGTCAATTTCGCAAAAAGATATTCGACCCGATCGGCTTTACAGCACCCGTAACACTCATTCCAAAACTTCTAATGCAAAAATCGTGGAAAAATTATAAGCTAACATGAGATCGAAAACTGCCTCCTGAAATCGTTGAGGAATTAAAAAATTGACTTGTTAGTTTGGAATTTTTTAAATTGATTCAAATTCCACGTTATTTTGGGAGTTTAGTTAATGAATAATCTACAACTACATATACATATGTTTAGTGATGCAAGTGGGAAAACCTTTGTAGCATGAGTTTTTTTTTTTTTTTTTTTGCGAATTGAATGCGGTAATAAAGTTCAGATAAATTAGTTCAGGCAAAATCACGCGTCGCTCCTCTAAAAAAGTATCTCATCACCAAAACAAAAACTGAAATGTCCATTCCAAAACTCGAACTCTTGTTATCGGCACTTGTCTTGCCCAGAGCGTCAAACATCATTAAACATTCACAACATACAAACTTTCTACTGGACTGACTCGTGCTTTGTTGGATTGAAAATTCAGGGACTTGGGAAAACCTTCGTTCATAACAGAATAAAAGAGATCCATTCAAGCTCATCGAAAGAAGACTGGTATTACGTTCCATCACAGATGAACGCTGCAGACATCACATCCAGGAGATGCAACGTACAAACTCTCTTCAGTATTTGTTGGTGGGGGTGGGGGGGTGGGGGTCCCGTATGGTTGAAAAATCGTGCCTCCTGGCCAGACACCCAAGACTCTGATTTTGCGGATGCTCTTGAACTTGCTACTGAGGAGAGAAAACCTACAGTTACGACAAATTTGTCTCTGAATGATTCCGACTCTAATTTCTTCGAGTGGACTTAACGTGCTTCAAAGTTTTCTTCCATCGTTCAAACTTTCGTCTATTTGAAACAATTCCTTTTAAATTCTAAATCAGCAGCGAATGGTCAAAAAGACCCTTTGCTCAAAGGAAACCTTGGTGAAAAAGAGTTCGCAAAATCTGAGCTCGAAATTCTTGTTTTCATACAGAAAGATGCCTTCGGCAAAAATCGTCGACTCATACCACCGAACTTTGTCATTTACCTTGATTCTGATGGCCTCTTCAGAGTGGAGACAAAACTTTTCTCTACAGATGATGGAGATTACTTTAGACGAGACCTATTTTATTACCTGATAAACACGTGACTTGTTTTAAGGCTCATTGAAGAGACTCATCGAATTTATAATCATGCAGGTGTCCTAACACTTGTTATTGTCCTACGAGAAAAGTATTGGTTATTGAAATCGAGGAAAACTGTCCAATCAATCGTATCCAAATTTGTAATTTGTCAAACATTTAAGTCAAAACTGTCCACTTCTGTGTTTGCATCTCTTCCTGAAGAGCGTGTAAGAATGTCAGCTGTGTTTGAGACGGCCGGTGTGGACCTAGCTGGTCCTCTTCTGCGAAATCGTGGCAAAGTGTGGAGTGTAATTTTCACATGTGCGGTTTACCGTGCCATCCATTTTGAACGTGTCTCGGACATCTCAACACAAAGTTTTCTTCTTGCATTGAGAAGATTTATTTCACGTCGAGGTCGAGTAAAGACAATTTACTCAGACAATGGCACAAATTTCGTGGGACTCAACAACGAACTCCAAAACATCGACTGAAGTGCCGTTATTGCTCACTCTGATTTAAAG
>BMAV01009445.1:593907-656008 GCA_019973955.1 Trichonephila inaurata madagascariensis
CATAATACTCTCCCTCATTTCAGAACTTCATGTCTCTCAGATGATTTTTCTTGAAATTCTGGCAATAAATCCCCCTGTTGCTTAAGTTTTGCACACCAGTGTATATATATATATAGTCACAATAAATTTATTATTTATTTCATCTAGTAAATGTTTTGTAGGAAACAAGAGACTCGTATACCAGAAGATGACTTTCTAAGTTCCACTCATAAAACATTTAATGCTTTAAAGTAATGACCTTTATCAGACAAATTGTAAGCTATGTGTTAGTTCAGAAGGGAATCATTTTTGCGATCCATTTATTATGGTCCTTTAAAGACATTTGATCTTTATACTATCAAAATAATTAATGGAACATTCATCTTTTGTTACCCTTTTTTTTTTTTATAAGATCTCAATTCAAAATACAAGTTCTAGAGATATCATCCTTATTTGTTGAAAATTTTTATGGTGCTCAAAACTTGTTTTATGGCAGGTCTTAATGTAATTTCATTTTAATTTTCCACTAAAACTTATTTTCAAAATAAGCTAATCGACCAATAGCAGAATCTCATTCAGCATAGATTCAAAATTTTTTCTATGAAAGAACTTATTGAAGGAGATGAAAGATTACTTTTTAGCACTTCTGTTAAGTCAGTACAAGAAACGTTTTTGCACTGAATGTAATAATATTTGTGACAGGTATAGAGCAAATAATCTAAAGAAAGTGATTTGAAGGAAATTAAAAATACATTTATGAAATGAAAGACAAATAGGAACAATAAAATTATTTTATTCTCAAAATGATTAATTGAAAAATATATACTATGAATTTACAATCAACTCGATATCAATATAAATTTATAAATAAATATTTTTATTGACTGCTACCTAGATTGCCATAAATCATTCATATTAAAATCACAAGGTACTTTAAGCTTCTTCAAATTTTGAATGTAAAATGTCAATTCTTGAGTAACCAGTCTGAAAAAAAAAATTTAATTCAGAAAGTAAGTTATAATAAAAATAAATTCTAATATAATGCTTTTTTACTTGAAACATAAATCAACAGGTAGTACCATAAGAAAATTTTTTTTTATACTTCTAATCACTAATTTCAAAAATCCAATCAATGCTATTATTTTTTTTCTTAAGCATTCCATTCAAAACGAAGAATACCGTGAAATATTTTATTGCTCTTTAACTATTTACAAAAGAATTGCATAAAGTAACAAACTTGTGCCACGATTTCTGTAGAAAAATATTACACATGCTAGTCACAATATAGAAAAATCTTGAATTTCTTTAGTAAATTTGCTAAAGGTAAAAATTCTACATACACATGGGTGACAAAATAATATGAACACCTATGAAAGAGGAGAAATGCTTTATTAATAGGGAGTTGGACCCCCCTTTGACTGAATTACAGACTGTATGCGACGTGGGATGGACGCATAGAGGTCATGAACAACTTTTAATGGAATATGAAGCCATTCTTCATGGAGAGCGGTCTCTAATGCCGAAATCGTAGATGGTGGGGGGAATCGAGCACGGAGTTTTGACTCCAAATATCCCCACAAATATTCAATAATATTTAAATCAGGTGACTGAGGGGGCCAAAAAAGATGACCTACGTCCCCCTCATGCTCTGCAAACCATTCTTGCACGATTTTAGCTCTGTGGATAGGAGCGTTGTCGTCGTGATAAAATGGACATTCTCCGGGAAATAAAGTCTGGACAAATGGATGCACCTGATCCCCCAGGATATCGACATAGTGGGCAGCTTGAACCTTGTCATGCAGAGTAACAAGTGACCCAAGACCACGCCAAGATATCGCCCCCCATACCATAAGGGACCCACCTCCATGCTTCACAGTCGGCATGATGCATTCAGGAGCAAATGCTTCTTTGGGTGTTCTCCACACATAAACTCGTCCGGTGGTCTGGAATAGGGAGAACATTGATTCATCCGACCAGATGACTTGTTGCCACTGTTGTGGGGTCCACTGTCTGTGTGTTCTACACCACTGGCGTCGCTGTAAAGCATCACGTGCTGTTACCAAAGGTTTACGAATTGCAACTCTTCCATACAAGTTCGAAGCAAGCAGTTCCCTTTGGACGGTTCTTGCTGAAATAGGGTTACGAAGATGACTATTCACCTCAGACGTTATTTGGGATAGCGATTGCTTGCGCTTTCGGGCCACTATGCGGGTTAAGACTCTTTTATCCCTCTCGATAAGCTTTCTTTTCCGTCCACTATTGTGCTTGCCAGACGCCACATTCCCGCACTTCTTGTATGCTGTCATAACGGCAGATACAGTACTTCTTGCACGCCCCAAATAATTAGCTGTTTCCTTCACCGAGCAACCAGCGCACCTCATTCCAACAATCATACCTTTTTCGAACTCTGACAGGTCCGTCATTATTGCGTTTTTCAGAAATTACAATAGACGCGTGCAACACCTATTGAGCTGTTGAGCGACTGATACATTACCTTTCGAATCCGCCAGGCGGCGGACTGCAACGCAAAATGACATGCGCGCTGTGCGTCTTTGAAATGGGCCATGCCATTTTCGCGGTGTTTGTATTATTTTGTCACCCATCTGTATATGAACACAATTTATATACAAATTTACTGATTTTTTTAAAGACATTTTTAACTAATGAAAGTAAACTTCTTTGACAATGTTAGTTTTTTTTAAAAAAAATTATTTGACTCCCCTTGACTATTTTTTTAAAAAAATTCTTTTGTTTGGTCCTTTTTTCAAAGAATTTATTGTTAAGAAATATTTCTTTTTCATTCAGTGAAACTAATATTTATGATTGCAATATACATGTTTAAACAGACAATCTTTTCTAATAAAATGCAGAGTGTGTGTTTGAACAGTGTATCTAGATGCATGAAACATGGCATGTTGAAATTATAAGTGATGATGGTGTGCATCTAAAAGATTTTTTACCTTTGAAATTTGATGCAATATTTCATAGCTTGGGTAATATGACATCACTTTCATCTTTGAATAAGACAAAATATTCAAATAGGTTTTTGGGGATCACATCACATACTTTTATTAACATTATACTTATCAACATATTTATTCACTTGTTTGTTTTTTGAAGCAGTATAGCAATTCCTTTTTAGATGAATTGTCATAAAAAAATATTCTTTTAACAATTGCATTTTAGTACTGGCAATACAGTCTTGTGTTTACAGTTCTGGCTATGTATTCCAAGTTTAGTTCTATCTCAAAACTAATTCTATTTTCTCCCTTTCAGTAATCTTAAGTTAAATTTATCTGTTTTAGATAGTTTTTAGCTTAATGTTAATAGTGTAATTTCTTTTCAGTTTATTCCTTTGTGCTGTTAATGATAGCTTGATCAAAGTTAAGCATATTTCCTCTATCTCAGATTGTTTTTCACTTTAACAGACTTCCATTCTTTCAGCTTATTAGCAAGTTAAACTGGTCTCAATTATTTGTTTGATTGTTTTTAACTGTAGTTAATGTTAATTTTCTTTTTTTTTTTCAGTTTACTTCTTTCTGATATGTACATTACTTTGTGTGTTCAGATTTTATTTTTTGTCAGCATCATTATTTTTCACCAATTTAGCAAATTAGACATGCTCTTTGCAGAAAAACGAGCAGTTGGCACCATTTTGGCATTTTTTTTCGCCTAGTGTGGATCAAACTAAAATTTTATCCTAAATTGTTTATGCTACCACTGAAAAAAATGATGCGACAAAAAAATTATTCATCATTTTTGCAGTTATTCAATACAGAATATAAAAATATAATTATGTGCAAAAAATTTTTATACTTACCCGTGTTGAGGCCCCCCATCATTATTAACTTGCAATCTAGCAAGATGATCCCGCAACTTGCTTTTAAAATTATTATTCACTCTGAGAAAAATACTATTAAGTTCTTCTGGAGAAAGCACATTATGAATAAATTCATGAACTTTAGTCAATTGCTTTGAAATGGCAGTAAATGAAGGTGAAGGTACAGGCGCTTTAACTTCCCACTAAAAAAATACATTTATTTGTGACAGAAAACAGTTTATATTACATATATCTTCTAGTATAGATATATAAAAATCAATATCATGAATATAACTAAATTATTGTAAACATGAATTAAAACACAGATGAATTTAGTAAAATACTAACACGAATAAATTGAAATGGTAAGTAAAGATATACAATTAATAATGATATACACATGGAAATTTAAACGACAGGAAGAAGGTGCTGGTAACAATATCTACAATGTGTTTAAATGAGAAAATTGTTCAGCCAGTTTCTCATACACAAATTGCATTTGAATGTTGTTACCTGGTGAAAAGTTGTTGTGATGCTGTGTGTAAATAGCAGAAATGTGTGCCATCACGTTTGACTTTGATAAAGGTTGAATTGTAGTGTACCAGGATTGCGATTTATGGTGTTGCAGTATTGCTGCTCATGTTGGTCGAGATCCAATGACTGTTAGCAGAATATTGGTTCAGGACGATTATAAGGAACATCATGCTGGATTTCAGTGGCCCTATATCATTAGCAGCCAAGAAGACAGGCATGCTACCTGCATGGTTTTAATGGGTCGTGCAGACACTCCACAAGCCCTGAGTCAAGAATTGGGGTCATTTGCAAGATAACGTCTGCATGAACAGTTCAACGATGTTAGCAGCAGCATGGACTCTCAGCTCGGAGACCATGGCTACGGCTACCCTTGACGCTGCATCACAGACAGAAGCAACTTCAATGGTGAGATGTAATTTTTTCAATTGAATCCAGGTTCTGTTTACAGCATCAAGATGGTAGCATCCGTGTTTGGTGGCATCATGGTGAACACACATTGGCAGCGTGCATTTGTCATCGTCATATTGACTCATCATCTGGGGTGCTATTGGATACATGTCTCAGTCACCTCTGGTTTGCATTGATGGCACTTTGAACAGTGCACATTACATTTCTGGTGTTACAACTTGTGGTTTTACCCTTTATTCAAGCCCTGTGAAAACCTATATTTCAGCAGGATAATGCATCATTTCCAGTATTCTGCGGACCTTCCTTGATGCAGAAAGTGTTCAGCTGTTGCCCTGGCCTGCATGTTCACCAGATCTCTCGCCAATAGAAAACGTTTGGTCTATGGTTGCTGAGTGACTGGTTCGTCACCATAATATGCCAGTCACTGCGGTTGATGAAATGTGGCATCGTGTTGATGCTGCATGGGCACCTATACCTGTACATGCCAATCAATCTCTGACTCAATGCCGAGGCATATAAGTGTTGTTATTAGTGCTAGAGGTGGTTGTTTTGGGTACTCAGATTTCTCAGGATCAATGCAGCCAAATTTCTTGAAAATTTAATTACTTGTTGTTTCCAGTAAATATATATCATTTTGTTACATGCATTTCTTCCTGGTGTAAGCAATTTTAATGGTCAGTAGTGTAGTTTCAAAATTAAATATTGCTGAGCATTATTTTACACTTTTAAAAATAAAAACATTTTTAAATAAATTTTACCTTTCGTAATTGATTTTCAAACATGTCTGAAATTATTGACTCCAGTTTATGACTAATTTCGCGGATATGCTCCAAGTAAATCTAAAAGAGTAATAGTTAAATGATGTGCAATATTCATCATGTCAGAAAAAATTAAAATCTGTATAATTGTATAGATTTTAGTTACACACACAGAAAAAAAATACAGTTAATAATAAAGAAACAAAATTTATAAAATAGAGTAATTTAAAAAATTATAGCATATAAATTTCTAAATTTAAATTACATTAATTTTATTAACAAGTGTGATTTTATGTTACAATTTTTTTTTGAAACACTAAACAATTATTTTAATAAGAGAAAATATCGAGAGATTTTTTTTATACAGATTTTTAATAAAGGAAGAGAATAGGATAAAGCATACGTACTTTAGTTACTTGATCAAATTGCTTGTCTAGCTTTTGCTGTTTCACAGGAATTTTACTTTGGAAATGGTTTTTAACATAAGGAATGAAGTATACAATAAGATTTAAGCAACGAGAAGTTAAGGCTAAAAAAAATGTAAATTTTACTAGTTTAAATGAGGCAGTTATGAAGTAAAAGGTAATGTATTTAATTATTCATCATAGGCAAAAGCACTGAATTTTTTTTTATATAAATAAAGAAATGCACAGTATTCTGTCAAAGAAAGAAAATTTATCAACTCATTCAAAGGTGAATTTTAACTATCTATATCTCAGCAAAGGAAGAAAAAAAAAGTCAGGGGAATAACATTAATATATTTCAAACACATTTCATTATTTAATAAAATATATTTTGACAAATGTTATAATTTAAAGGAATAAATATTGGAAAACATTTAAAAGAAAAAACTTAATAAACAGAAAAAAAATTTGAAAAAAATTATATTTATAGTATTAAATTTTACAGAGCTTTTTAAGCATAACAGAAATACTAATTTCAAAATACATTTGAATGAAAGTGATTAGTAAAATATAATACCTAAATGTTTCGTAGTTATGGTTTTCAGACCAACTAATTGTAAAGCTCCAGCACCTAATACAAGTTGACATGTTCTTGAATTAAATGCCTAGATGAAAAATATTTTTTAATGCTTGTTGATTCACGAGTGATCCTATAATTTCAATAAGTGAATAAATATGTATAAACTTTAAGGCATAGCATATATCAATAAATTAAGAATATTTTTATGATAATTTAATAGCTGGAATAATGATTACCTCCAGGATAACTGACTTTATTCTATATATCAGGGGTGGCCAACTTTTTTGTATAGTAGATCACCTTTTCCTAATTTAAATGTGTCACGATCGACTTGTCACTGGCATTGCAGTAAAGGGGACTTTTTAACACGTTTTTATAAGTTTCACTTGTATGTAATGGAATCTTTGAACTCGATTTTTACCCACTTTAAAAGGTCAGATTAATTCGAAATTTCACACACTTGTCGAGGATCGATGACAATACAATAATTTCATAATTTTGTTTCATTGTCCTGATTAGGATCTTAATAATTAAGAAATATAAGGATTTATAGATTTGGCAATTAATTCATTAAATTGTTTCCAGATTTGGCGAGTAATTGCATATACCATTTCTAGATTTGGCGACTAATTCCAGATTTAGGTGCAACCCTAAAATCGCAAACAGGAATAAAAATAATTTATCTTCTAACTGCTAAATATTTTTTTATTTTGATAAAGCAATATGTTTAGAATTGATGATACGAATTAACATTTCGCAATACATTTATAAAAGGTGACAATACAATTGATATTTAATATTTCTTCTTAACACACTTGTATTAGTTAAGACCTGTATCTATATAGACGGAATCTTTGAAATACAACGATAGGGGGCTCATCCGAGGCCCCGTAAATGGAGAGAATAAACACCCTTCAGGCCCATTAAGTAATATCCATTGAAGAGCAAGACTAATTTGAGCAGCCACATAATGTCGGCTCAAAATATCAAACTCCAGGATAAATTCAACAAAGAATAAATGATAGTTTTAAAAACTACAAAACAGGCTTTTATTGTAGATCGAACTAAAAAATAAATTATAGTTTAAAAAAAACTAAAAAGTACGCTTTTATAATGAATCGAACTAAAAAGTAAAAGAATAATTCTTAAAATAAGAATAAAATGATTAACGAGAAAATTAATGTCATTGTGGTAAAAGCGTGGGGTGCTTTGTACTACATTTTTACACTAACTCAGCATTTCAGAACAGAACTAGTAAGAAATTATAACAATTAATATAGAGCACCCCACGCTTTTATCCCAATGACATTCAATTTTTGACAATCAATTGACAATAATCATTTTATTCTTATTTTAAGAATTATTCTTTTACTTTTTAGTTCAATTCACTATAAAAGCATGTCTTTTAGTTTTTTTTTTAAAACCATAATTTATTTTAAAATCATGTAGTACATTTAGTGTAAGATCTAAAAATTAGCTTTATATTCAACTTAACAATCAAAAGGTTGAGCACAATCAACATACTATCCATCCCTGCTACAATATATAACATGAATTTTTTAAAGGATTAAAAATTATATTCCTCTTTCTTTACTTTGGAAACAATCCAATAATAAATTAATATTGTTAGTTAACTGTTTTCTTTTTAAAAAATGAAAAGGGGAAGGAGAATACTTGCTAGTTGAAAATTTAGAAGTATGACACAAAACTTCCTAATCACTTTATTTACAGGAAACATAAAACAAAGATTTTAAAGCAATTAAATATATACATCCTTGAAAAATATATTAATCTATTAAGAATAGCAAGAAGAAAACAATATGCCAATCAAAATTGTGTTTTTGCAAAATCGCAAAAATCTAGCACAAATTTATTTAGCAAGTCCACCCCCCTTGTTTGCTGACATCATGTCTTAAATAATTTTACAGTAGATCCCCCCCAATTTATATATACAGTCGAACCTCTATATTGCGAACTTTTTCCTGGAACCTTTAACATTTCATGATTTTCTTTATAAAATAACCTCTCTATAGCGAAGCGCATTTTCTATAAAATGAAATTTTTCTTCTCCCTATTTTTAAAGTATTTCTGAACATTTCAAGTTATTCTCTCTTTAACACATTTTATGGTGGTCATAAAACTTGAACTGGTTTTATTAGATCCTAACTCGCCGAGAGCAATAGAGTTCCAGGCGTTTCATCCAAGAAGTAAATTCTTTAACCCCCATTGTCCAGTTCACTAGAAACATCTTTGATGTTCCATGTTCTAGTTATAAAATAATGTATGTTTAATATTACTTGCATGCTTTAACTTAAAAAATATCCTTCAAATTCATTAATATTAATATAAAATTATTTTCTTAATATTGAAAGTACAGTGTATTCTTCGACATTCTTTTTTCTTGTTTTCCTTGCTTGTTTCCTTTCCTTTTTTTTAATGGATAAGATATATAAAATAAACATATATTAATTTTAAAAAAGGTATGTATAATTACTTTTTTTAATGTATAGTGTTTATGAATTTAAAATGTGGTTTATAAAGTATATTGAAAAATGAACCTCTATGTAATGAATTTTCCATATAATGAACTTCTTTTTGGGATTTAGCGACTTCGTTATATAGAGGTCTGACTGTATATACACACCTCATACATTAATCAATGAAATCAAAAATATTTTTTTCCACTGATGGAACTGAAACCATTGATAAATATTAGAAACAACCATCACATTTAAGAGCTTTTTACCTCAATAAAAATTCCCTTGATTCAATTTAATTCTTTCAAAAGAGAATGAATGGTGTAAAAATGTTAAGGTCATTATATTTTATTCAGTTTTAATCAAATGGTTTTTAGTTATAAATATGAAAGAAAAAATACAGTAAAAAATAAATTTGAAAGAATAACACTTCATTCCTATGTTATCAGGGTGAATACATGTGCTAGTATACATCTGTCTAGTATATTCTATAATTAGATTCTAACCTCTACTCTCATTTAAAAAGTCAATAATAAATATTTTTCCAATCTAAAATTTTTAATAAAGAAAAGTTTTTTTCATTACCTATTTCTAATTAGTTTAATTATTTCAGAAAAAGAAATTTGTGAATTTTTTACAGAGATAAGATTACAAGATTAGTATATATTAAACAGATAGTTTATAGCAATTGTTTGTAGCTAAGAGATATTCAGCATATATTAAAAAAGACTGCTCATCCATAATGCAGCTAAATAATTAAAGAAAATATAATTATAATTTGTTTATTTTAGATAATAAAGTTTATGTTTTGCTATGTAAAAGCAATTTATACAGTCTGGAAAAATAATTTAAAATTTTATGAGAAACTACAATATAATTAAAAATATTAGAATATATATGCATGTACCTTAAGTAACTCCACAACTCGATTAGCAAGATCTGGAGCCAGCATGGGTAATTCTTCAGCACATTGACAATACTCAATTATCATTTTGAAAAGCATTAAAGCAGTTCTGAAGAAAATAAATTAGGTCAAATTAACAACTTTGAAGTAATACAAGCATTTACAATAATAATAAATAAGTTAAAATTAGATTATTTTTTGGTCTCTGCTAGTTAAAAAAATTACTAAAAATATAGTTTCGGGTGGAAAAATTAGTATAAATGTTGGTTAAGGATAACAACTTTATTTATAAACAGTACTTGTAAAAATAAAAACTTAAAAGAAATTGCTGTTTTGATTTTCAAAAAGTAACTTTTTACATTAAATTCACACATATAATCATTCATTAATACTTACCCACAAACTGCAAAATTTTCCCCATCCACAATTAAATAAGATTGAGGTTTTCTATGACTTTCCTCTGCATTCTTCTTTATAGAAGTAATACAACCTAAAATATATTTATAATAAAATTACTAAATCCTATTTTTAAAAAACATATTAAAATAAAAAAATATAATTTATTTAATACACAATATAAATTACAATATAAATTATTTAAGCATAATTTATAAGATTATGTAACATACCAGTAGATACAATATTATTAACTAGTTCCTGAAATTCCATAGGCACATCAGCTTGCTTCCATTGCTCATTTTCTAAGATTAATCTGTACAAAAAAATATACAAATACAGAAATTCATTAAGTTTTACATTTTTAATTATTTCTAAAAATCTAGCATTAGATACGAAATTGAAATAAATTTCATGGATATAAGAGCAATAAGAAAAAATATTTTACACATTTAAATTGATAAAATAAATTATTAATAATACTTTGATACATTATACACACACAACAAAAACACACATAAAATTTCCCTATATATTATATCTTTGATCTGTATTAATTATTTTTTAAAAATACCTTCTATAGATTTATCAATTATAAAATATATATATAGAGAGAGAGTATATTTTTCATTTGTTATGGGAAATAAGTTGAGTACCAAATAAATAAATCAAATACTGTTTTCTTTTCCTTAAAAATATTTTAACACACACACACACAATTAAAAATATATACACCTTCCATCAAACCATAATATTTGAACTTCATAACAAATGTTCTTATTAATGATGCAAAGCAAATAAAACAATTCAAAGTAAACCTTTAATAACCCTTTGCAATGAAATATAATCCTTAAACAAAAACTGATTTAAAAAAATTAAACTTACGTTAACTTGACTTTTCTTTCTTCGTGAAATCTCATTACAAAACGGCTAACCTAATAAAAAAAAAATAATTTAAAAAACATTACTCAATACTGTATATAACTAAATGAAATGATAATAATTTGAGAAACTTAGAAATATTTTATCATAAAACCTTTCAAAATTAACATTTTTTAAAAAAATTGTTCAATAAAATTAAACATTTTAGATGCCCCCCCCCCCTTTGTTATATATTTGATATTAGAAATCAAATAATTTGAAAGGAAAAACAATTTAAATGCACATTAGCATTTTAAAAAATACACTATTCCCCTTCATAATTAAAGTATAAAACTTTAAAACACATTTCTTTACATTATTAGCAAAATGAAGATAAAAACAAATAAAATGCCTTTAGCTCTTTGAATTTGAACTTAATAAGTAATGAATTTTATCTTCTACAGACATATGTACCGAAAATTGACTATTAGTAAATGATACGTTATCAAATAAAAGAAATAAAATCAATTTTTATGAATTTTTCACTGTTAATAGGATGTTCAGTAAGTGTCAGAATTAGAAAATACTTATTGTATACATCATTAAAAAAAATGTTATTGAATAACTCCTTGCTATTCTGAAGTAAAAAAAAATCCAGAAAAAGATACAGAAAAGAGCATAATCAAATGATCATAAAAATATGTTTAACAATTAAAAAAGATGCAAATAGGCATTTAATTTTAGTTATTCATTAGACACTGATTTGTATACATCATTTGTCAATATTTTATTTTTCATTATTATACATACTTATTTAATATTGTTACGAATTTTGTGTAAATAATTTGTATTTGGATGTGTAATGACTTTATCTTTCTCTAAATTAGATTTAATTTATGTTAAAATTGTAATATTCACAAACACAGTCCCTTACGTTACAATGGTGATTCAATGGGAACTTGGCGATAAAGCCAAGTTGGCGACCATTTTTAGTGAGCTCGGGACCCTCTGTGGATTCTTCTAGAAATTAGTAGAAAAATCTACTAATTTCAAGACCTATGACGCAAACATGCCTTTCTCGAACTATCCACGAGGGATACAGAGAGAGATGCTCGACGAAAGTGGGTCAGTCTGGTTTTGACTAACAATCAGTTAGTATTGCTCTGATTGTTGAAGCGAATAGTAATTACTTCGGCTGTTGAAAGAGCGATTGCTTGTGAATAATCTTTTATATACATGTATTAGGGCTGGACGATACATCGGTAAACACCGGTTTAAACGCTACATCGAAAAACCGATGTTTTATTTCTATCCAAAATGATGCATCTCTAAACCAGTGTGCAGCCATAAATACCATTTTGATGTAGCCATACACCGAAGATTCGATATAGAGCTGAGCTTCATTCCGATGTAAGTTCGACAAAACCGAGGGAGGAAAGACCGGTTTTGTATCAATTGCGTTTCTGGTGTCACGTGGGGAATGCTGGAGACAAACCTTTGCGCCCGGTCTAATGTAGATGTAGTGATGAGCTTCATTTCGATTTAGGGTTTTCTTAACTGCTCGACTTCAAACCGATGAAAAATAAATCGATTTGGCGTTCATCGTGTATCACGGTGTTGTGTTGCATTGCTTATATCAGCATGTGGTGAATAGTTAATTCAGATCAGCGACCGATGTACAAGTCTGCAGTCCAGAGAGGAAATATTTTGATTTATTTGCAAACATCGCCAACTGTTACTGTCATTAAGGTAAGCATTTTTTATGTTTTGATTAAAACCTTTCTGATATTTCGTATTGAAAAAAAAATGTTTATGTTTGATTAAGGTGTTTAAAGGGAAAAAATGTATTACTTCCAAAATAATCAATCCTGCGGCAGATGTTTTCTTAGAGTAATTTTTTTTTCTTTCGAAAATTATCTCGTCTGTCATATGTGCTTTTTTCAATAAATGAGTTTTATTTTAATATTTAAAACAAACTAGATAACTTTATTTTTATGGGAAAAAGTATTTATCAAGGAATTTCGTTTTCGGTTCCGCCCGTAGGCGGTATCAAATGTAATTTTTTTTGCTAATGTTTTATAATTTTGTGGTTAGGTATCTGATTTAAATTAAGTGGATTAAAACCACAGTTTTTTCTAAAGTTTGCCTAAATAAATAAATAATCCGAGCTAAACATTTTCGCAGGCTTCAATTTTTTTACAAATATTATCTTTGATATACTTTATCATAAAAATAATCTTCCGAGTAATTTATTGAGTGTAGTACAGTAATTACAGCATTGATAATCCGGCATCGTCATGACTGACTCTATGCCGGAAAATCAATTTTTCTGATTATGGGTGCTATTGGGTAAAAAATAAAACGACAATTCGCAAAAATCGATATTTAGTTAATGGAACCTCGAATACTTGATAATAAAGACGGAATTTCTGAAGTATTGAAAATAAAAATACGGTATAAAGTCTGAAATCCGGATGTCTAATATCCCGAATGATCAAATTATTACCAGACATTTTTTTTCCCAGAGGTAAAGGAAAAAAGGGATATTCTTGCAACATTACAGTGGGTAAAATTGATTTGCTTGTGACATCCGTTATACAATAATTATCAATTTAATTCTTTTTGTAGGAATCTCCTATGATAAAAGTTGTGTGAATGAAAAAAGATGTCAGTTGCTCATCAAACATTAGAATGTCCAGTATTTTCTCAACTGCTTCCAAAGAAGAAGTCAAAAAGTCGAGCTTGGGAACATTTTGGGTTACCAGCGAATGAAAGCGGACAAATCGTTTCTCAAGATATAGCAGTTTGCAAACTTTGTTGTTCCCCAGTTTCAGCAAAAAGTGGAAGTACATCTAATTTATTTGGTCATCTCAGGCTTCATCATCCATTAAAGTTTTCTGAAGTTTCTAATAAAAGTAAAGTAGCCACGGCGACAGTGCAATATTCTCCATTTTGTGCTGCTGTTGATGAGTCAATTGATGAGCCGCAACCACATTCAAACATGGCTGCATCTGTGAATCCAATCAATTCAACTTTGTTGACAATCATAGGCATAAAAGACAAAAGTTTATGACTGATTTTCAATGGTTGGATGACCAAGCCTCTAAACGTACTACTGACTCAGTAACAAAATTTTTAGTGTGTACTATGCAGCCATACAACCTTGTTGATAGAAAAGAATTCATAAATATGGTGAAGGTCCTTAACCCTCGTTATAGCTTACCTGGACGAAAGCACTTTACTGCTACAGCAGTTCCAAAACTCTATAATGAAGTCAGGGACAAGATTAGGCAGGAACTATCATTAATTAAAAAAGATACAATTTCTGTAACAACTGACTGCTGGACATCTATAGCCAATACACCATACATCACTATTACAGTGCATTTTATCACATCAGAGTGGGCACTGAAATCAGCATGTCCACATTTTGATGACGATCACAATGGTAAGAACATTGCTGAAGTTTTGAGGAGTATTTTAAATGATTGGGGCATTGATGTCCAGAACATAATGTCAATCACTACTGACAATGGGCGTAACATCTTAAAATCAATTGAAGAACTCAATTTAGAGAATGCTCATATTTCTTGTTTTGCTCACAATATAAACATAGGGGTTAATCACTCTTTGGATATTCCTATATTGAAGAGAGCTATTGCATGGCTTAAAAAGTTGCAAAATGCATTTGCAATGAGTTGGAAGATGAAGAGAGATCTCCACAAAGCCCAAGAGTTACTACAAATGAAGGTAAAAACACTTCCCTCTGCTTGTCCAACTCGATGGTGGAGCACTTTAAAACTAGTGAAACGATTTTTGGAAAATCAGCTGCCAATTTGCAAAACCCTTTTAGAGTACCCAAATAAAAAGCATTTGATGCTAGAGGGAAATGAAATTTCAGCCTTAGAAGACTTCACAACAGCGACTGAGTTATTAGAGGACATAACAAGTTCCTTGAGCGGCGAACAATATACAACAGCGTCAGCTGTACTACCTTTATATATGAAAATAAAAAATAATCTTCAAAACAAGGATGAAGACAGTTCGTTACTTAAAAGTATCAAATCAGAAATTTTAGAGTCCCTAAATAAGTATGAATCTCATCCCATGTCATCAAATTTACAGTTATCAACTCTGTGTGATCCAAGATTCCGGCTAAACTTTATAGAGTCTCCCGAAGAAGTAAAGAAATTAGCTGTTGCAAAAATGAGGAACATTTATACAACACAGAAGACATCTAATCCTGATAATTTTGAAAATATTAAAACTAGGACAAAAGAACAAAACAAGAAAGGATTGGCTAAATCTTTTGATGTGTTCGGTTCAAATAGTAATACAGAAAATACAAGGAATCCTTCCCAGGAAGCTGAAAAAGAGTTCAATGAATATTTAACTATGCCAAGAGTTTCTTTCGAACATGATCCCCTCGATTGGTGGAAGGTTCACTACGAATCTTTCCCATCTCTGAAAGTTCTAGCCAGAAAATATCTGTGTATTCAGGGTTCAAGTGTGGCCTCGGAAAGAGTTTTCAGTTCAGGTGGAAGCGTTATAACAAGACAAAGAGCTTCCCTTCTCCCTAAGCATGCAGAGATGCAAATTTTCCTTAGTCATAATAAAAAATATTTTTAAATTGTATAGTACTTTTTTTATATTTGAATGCCTTTTTTAATTCTTTTACAGGTTCATTTTTATGTTTCGACCTGTTTCTGTTAAATTATCTTTCAAATTGAAAGTGTACCATTTTTAATTATTTCACTTATTAATAATTTTTTATATGGTCAATCATTTTATTTTTTTAATATGTACAGAAAGCGGTGGCACATTATTTTGTTTTATTTATAAAAGTTTTACATCGCGATACATCGTAACATCACGATGTAAAGTTGCCGATGTATCACGATGTAGAAATGTCTACATCGTCCAGCCCTAACATGTATTTTAGACACCGATAATTGTGTCCGAGTACTGTTGAAGGTGTAAAGACCTTCCGAGATTTATTCTGCGAATATTGCTGCTGAATCTAGTATTTCAAGGATCGAATTTTCGACAATAAATTCTCGTTACTCTTAAAGAACTGTCTTGTTCTTTGTGACTGACTGGCATAAAATCCTCGAACCCCGGATCTACCTAACAATATATTTTTACAAGCAAGGATCTAACTCATTGATTCTAGGTAATAGAAATTACATTAACAATATCCAATTTAAACATGAGTTTGAAACATGACAATTATGAACAGTTTTTTTCCCCAGCTTAAAAATAAAAAAATAAAAAATACCTGGCTTTGCAAAGAAAGTCTCAATGATGTGCTCTGTTTTCCAGAAATTTCTTCACTCTGCAGTTGAAATTCTTCTATGCTTTTAGCCAAAATTAAAAATTCAGGCATAGTTAACTTATCTAAAGAACCATCCTGGTTAAAATAAAAAAAATTATATATATATAGCATATACATCATATATATATGTAATAAATAAATATTTACTCAAAATTCGAATCCTACTTATTTATAATATTGAATTCATAAAACCAAATACCCTATTTTGAAATGTGTCTCATTTCCTGTCAAATTAACCAAGAATTTATCTGATCGATATATAATATATATATGCAGCAACATACATATACCTCTCTAATGTGTGGGAGAGAGCTTTACTTTCTATAAACAGAGTGAAAAGTATGAGGGCATGATTAAAAATCTGTTGGTCTATGGAGAGAGGGTGGTTGAACCCTCAAACCCCACCTTTGTGTATGCCACTATACATATATAGAGAGAGAAAATATAGAGTTAGTATAAAAAATCACTGTGGGGGGCGCGCCTCGAGGAATGTGAACCGAGAAAAAAAAAGTTTAATGAAACAAAAAGCATTTTTGGGTTTATTAAACTAGTTTGATTGAGCCAACCTTCCCTCTTTGTGATTTAGTACACCAATATAAAAATAACTAAAAAACAAAAGAGCGCAAGAAGTAAAATTCCAAAATAAGAGTTAAGCATATGAAAATTTAAAATATCAGTATTATAGAAATAATATATAAGAAATTAAACTTAAAAAGGAAAATGAAGAAAATACAAACATAAAATGATCCCCGACAATCCAAAAGGTAGATTTTTTACATTTGAATATATGTTTCCTACAGTCTCTAAACAATTTCTAAAAACTATTACAAAGGATAATAAAAAGACAGGTAAGCAAAAATTAATTCAAATAAAATTACATATATATATATTGCCCCATTTACTGCATTTAAAAATGTGAGCTTCATTGGTTACATAAAGAACATGAAGACAGTATTCATCTTCAGGACATATTCATTGAGCATAGACTCACTAATGTGTTATTAGTTATTTCTACTTTAGATTAGTGATATTTTTTGCATATCTTTATTTATAATATAATATCTTTAATAAAAACCCATACAAAGAAGTCAAGTGAAATTATCTCTAGTGAATGATAGAATTAGATAATCTCTTCCAATCCACAACTCTGAAAATGTTTCATTTAAACAAACACAATGATAAAAACCTTGACAATCACTGAGTATATTTTACAAATCTGGTTAAGATATCACATTTTTTTGCTTTTAATAAATTTTTAAAATTCTGGAGATTACATGGGCATATGTGTATAAAATTGTCTGTATCAAGTTCTCTTGAGAGAGCTTTTCTTACTTTGGTCCTGAAATCTGAGATACCATCCTCAATTCTTTTTATTTACTAGCGGAAAATAAATGAAATCTTAATTCAAAAAAGTTCCATATAATTACATTTTTAGAGTGAAAAGATACAATATTGCATCACCATCAGATCCTACCAATTAACTTTTAAAGATTAAATCATTTGATAGTTTAGAATCTTGTAAAACTGAATATGTTGCAGGCTTTCAGATTGAGATAAGAGAATGCTTTTGCTAATTCTAATCTTAGCTCACAGGTTTTCGTTAATAACATTAAATTTTGTGAATGTCTTATTGTTTCCGTGTAATGTGTTGCTTTGCATCCCAGGAAAAACATAATTTGTAATGATTGGATTTGTTGGTGATTTTGATTTTTTAGAAATTAAATTTAGTACTTTTATATGCATTTATTATATAACTTATTAGAAAATAGATAACTTAAGATATTTAAAAGTAAAACTTAGATTTAAATCTTGAAAAATGATTTTTTTTTAAAACTGCATCTTCTATTCTGAATTTTATTTCACATCAGTAACATAGACAAATAAAGAGGTAAGGTTGGCAGCTTAAAAATATGTTTAATCCTGCAATCTCTCATAAGTTTAGCTAATGTGTTGTTGTGGATAATTGGCTTTATCTAGTACTGTCTTGCTATTTTCTTATGCTTAGCGTTAAGTTAAAATTTTAGTATATAATTTTTAATATTCTCTATTTCAAAAACAAAATGATTAGAATGCTAAATATTAAAACAGATAACTGAAATTTTGGAAGCAATGAGATGGATGCTGCAGTATTTATAAATACCACAGACTGAAGGCTGTTTTTTGCCATATTATATATATATGAAATTTTTCATATAATAAAATACATTCTTATGGCTGTTTTTATTAATCAATATTTAAATAGTTTAAAAAAACTAAAAAACCTTCTTAATAAACTTTAATAGGATAAGCCATTAAAATTCACACATCCTCATTGGTTTAAAAAAATTACGCAATATCATGTAAATTCACTTACTTTAGCCTTTGCAGATAAAATTTTTGCACAACAATCATGTGCATGATCACATACTGAGCACAAAACTTCTTTCAAATTTGGTTTAATTTTCAAATAGTCCTGTTCAGAAATCATAACTTCTGTTTCCCTGACAAAGGAAAAAAAATTTACTGCAAATATTTACAACAAATATTCAAGACCTCTTTTACAATAAATACTCTAAAACTCTCACTTTTTAGAAAACAACATTTTTCCCTGATATAAAAGAGAAAAAATAAATTACATACACCTCATGAAAGTTATAAAAAGATAAGGATATATTTAACCTGGTTTAATGCATAAGGTTTTAAAAAGAACTAATCATGTATGTTTTATATTTTAGCCAGAATATTGATTCTTTGCATAATAAGATCTCAGCTATCTAAAATTGGTCTAGCTTTGATGATGTAGCAAAACAATCAGTTCTATCATAAACAGTTCCAGATAAAATCTTGTTTTAGTTTACACTTTTGACAAAGGAAAAAATGACACCAAGTGCTAATAGCTCATTTTTCTGCAATAAGAAATTGTCAACGAATAAAGGATTAGACTAAAAATTGATCCAAACACATAAAATAAGGTATATCAGAAAGTTTGTAAAAGAAGCTACAAAATAAGTATTGACCAAAATTTAAAATGATCTAAAACAAATACCCAGAACCAATTTTGCTTAAAAATAAACAAAAAGATATTACAACATTAATATGAGGTGTGACACACACAAAAACGAAAAAAAAAAAGGTGAGACTACATGTGTAACTTGAAAAAATAGAGTGGAGCTGACAATAACTGTTTTGATGATGTCATCCTACACCCCTCCTCTACCCATATGGCCAGTTTCCATTTAACTGACCTCGTCAGTTAGGAGTACTGTACCGTTGAGTGAACATGTACAACTGCATTTTGCTGATAAAATGTTCAATGTAAAAACAAAATAAAGAATCAACATCAAGTTCCTTGTGAAATTTAAGAAATCAGCCATGGAAACATTTCAAATGTTAACCAAGACTAACTTGGAGATTAAACTTTTGTCTCATGCACATGTTTTTGACAAACAATTTTCAAGGGGAAGGGACAATATGGATGATGAACATGCTGGGTGCCCAAGGTCAGTGATTACAGACCAAAACATTATTAATGTTTGTGAAATAATCCAGAGTAACCGAAGATTAAGTGCTTGTGCAGTGGTAGAGCTGGTTAACTTAGATAGAGGAGCTGTTCAATGCATTTTTAACTTACAAATTTACACATGAGGAAGATTTGAGCTAAGGTCATTCCAAAAGTTCTGTTCAATGACCAAAAACAATGTCGTAAAGACGTTGGTGAACACATCAGAACGCATTGCAAAAAAGCCAAATTTGTTGGAATCTGTTATAACAAGTGAGGAGATACGCATTTTTACCTATGACCCAAAAAGTAGGTGCCAGTCGATGCATTGGAAATCTCCAGGATTGCCAAAACCCCATAAAGCAAGTATGTCAAAATCAAAATTAAAGGCAATGTTAACTGTCTTCTTTGACATTATTGGAATTGTAATGATTGAGTGGATTCCCAGTGGTTAGACTGTTAATCAAGACCTTGTGAAAAAATTAGGAAAAAAAAAAGGCCACAGGTATGTAGTGGTGGATTTCTGCTGCACCAGGACAATGCACCAGCTCACATAGCACTATCTGTCAAGCAGTTTTTGATCAGCAAAAACATTACTATCATGGGGTATCCTCTTTATTCATCTTATGTGGATCCATGTGACTTTTTTTTGTTTGTTTGTTTCCTACAGATAAATCTTGCTTAAAGGGAAAACATTTTACCTCAGTTGAAGGGGTTTAGGCAAAAATGGAGAATCTCCTGAAGGGGCCTTTCAAAAATCTCATTTCAGAACTGTTACCAGTAATGACAGCACTGAATGCAGAAGAGGACTACTTTGAATGTGATAATGTCACAGAGAACTGATTCTGTAAGTACAAGGATTTATTAGACCAGTCTCATTTGTCACACCTAGTATTGACTAAAGTTTAAAAAAAAATCTGTAACAGATGAAATAGATTTAGCTTAATTCAAACTGATATTGATAGCACAAAGGCATAAATTGAAAAATTAATCCCAACATTAACATTAGCCTAAGTTTTAAATTATTTAAAACAGATAAATCAAATAAAAAATTTACTTAGAATTACTGAAAATGATAACACAAGCTTAATTTTAATCAAAAGGTAAAATTCAATTTTGAGTGATCACAATTTAGTGACAAATCTTGGAATAGCACTAAAATGACGCCAAGAGCAGAGGTCTAAAATTTGAAGTCATATAAAAAGAAAATAAGATGATACCATGTAGGGACAAGAATCAAACAACTATAAGGCAAGAAGCAACACTGAAAAAAAATTATTAGAAATTCTAAGAAAGGAAAATTTGAGACAAATAGGTAATTTTGAAGGGGCATATTTTTTCCATCAGAAGGTACAATGTGATGATCACATGGATGAATGCCCTGAAAATCCAAGATTCCCTCTGGTAGCACCACACACACTCAGCTAGATAATGATTGAAATGCTCTTCTAAATAGGCAGTATGATTTTTTTTTTTAAATAAAAGGCTTGACTGCCAACTATGTCCCTTTGATGTTATTTGTCTGAGCACAGTTTTTAGGGTCTTAAAAAGCCAGACTGTAGTTGACTTTTAAATGATCATACCACTCAACAGAGGCAGTCAAATGCTTTCCAATTGTCTAATATTATAAAGAAAACTAGCAGCACTAATTCCTCAATTACATTAAAAAATACTTCAATGAAATCACAAGCAATTATTCTACAGTAAAGTAAATTCAGGACTCTCAGGCAGAACTACTACTCAATAGATTGTATAAACTCTATTTCTTACACAATATAACATGGCTACACTCAAAAAGCTCGTGACACAAGTCATTCTCCTGCCTGCTTGCCTCAAACCTCCTGCTTGTCTTTCAACTATTTCAAAAACTAATACGTTTGATATCTCCAGACACTCAATTGCCAAACAGGCTTTTCCTCTTTCATACTTTATTTTATGAAACTTGCTCTTTCCAATCTCAACAATCATACATCTTCTATTAATTTGCACACTTTCATTTACAACGACAATCATACAAACCTTGCAACAAAACATAAATCAATCAACTGCAGAATATTCTTATTTATACTAAATTCATTTAGAACACACTCATTCAATAATCTTCCAAATGAAAATCTAATAACCAGTAAAATTTCACACACTCAAATGACTCACACCAAATCACGTATTATTTCCTATGTTTCTGTTCACATCATGTGAATTAACATCTTTTTACATTTGGTCGGAGTTGTTGAATGCCTCAATTAAACTTCTTTTTAATCTCGTAATTTTCACACTGCAGACATTCATACTTTCCAGCAATCAAGCCTTCTCTCAAGAACAATGTTCAATCAATTCTTCGTGCCTTCTTGCTTCCAAACAATTAAAAAAAGAAACCATCAATCCCAGCAACCAATTCATCGTGATAAGCCCTCTGGTACTCATACATATAAACAGTAGTAAAAAAAATAATAAAATGGCTTAATGACTGCCATTAGTATCAGCAATATAATTAATTACTGCAGTTAGTATCTTTAATTATATATAACCATATAAACAAACTTTTTTTTTGTTAATATAGAAGTAAAAAGATAAAGATATTAGTCAAGAAAACATGATAAAATTTTACATAAGAGTAAGAAATTCATCAAATAATTGTGTCATACATTAAGTGCAATGTGTGACATCTATGAAAGTTTTCATCAGTATTTATATTGGAGATGTAACCTGCAGCAACTTCCAAAGTATCATCCATTACTTGATACAGTGCCTGCAATAAAAAAATATTTTATATGTGAAAATAAACAAATATCAAAATAAAATTATTTGCTTTTAAATTAATTAGTACTACAAAACTGTAGAATGAAAAAAAAAATAACACAAATTATACTTCAGAAAATTATGTTTCATTAAAAATTCTTAAGCGAACCAAGACAACAGAATTATATTTTTTTCAATTTATTAAATGTCCTCACAAAATTGACAAATAAAAAATGTATAAATGAATTTTTTTATACTGTACATTAGTCAAAATTTCATGATGTTCAAACTAAGTTACAATAAAAATAAGACTATTGCAATGCAATAAAATATATAAAAAAAATTAATGTAAGCAGTTTTTTTTAATAATATTAGTTTTATAAATTGTAACTTGGAAATAATACCTAAGCTCTTACAAAATAGGTAGAAGAAACACATTTAAAAATTTGGAACACTTTTACACAACTTGCAAGTTTTTAAATCTTTTAAATATAAACATATATAAATAGACATTAGTTAGATTAATTAAATTACAAAAATTAACCTGAATCCTTTGCAGAAGAAAATGAAGATTTTTCATAATTAATTGAAGCAGTTCTATCCATTTATGGAAAGAAAGAGATCGTAGCTGCTCAGCAAGGCTGCAAAAATATAAAATATATTTTTTAAATAAAAAAAAAATGGAAATTTATTTAAAATACTAACAAAAACACTATCTTTTATGCATAGACTAGTTTTTATTTTATTACCCTTTGTGCAATAAATGTTATATTTCATATTTACCAGTTTTACTGTACTAATAATTTTTTTAATAAATATTTTGCCTCAGAAGTTTTTAATCTTTTTTATGCTTAAATTATATATTATTTATTATTCTTTTACTTTAATAAAAGTAAAATAAAGTTTTATAATTTTCTTTTACATCAGAAGATGAATCTAACACTTAAAATTAAATAAAATATACCAATCTAATAGATATAAAACTATATTTAAAATTTATACATGCAGCTAAAAGATATTACACAGAATCATATTTCATTACTTGCCAGTGTTGCTTTCCAAATCATAATCATCTGTCTGAGAAATTATTTCTATAGCAGTCTGGGAAGGAAAAAGAAATTACATAAGTAATTATGTATCTAATTAATTTATAGTAATTGTATTGCAGAAATTAGCAAGATAATTATACTTAGTGGCAATTATGGAGATTTCATACAATACTTATCGGCTACAGGGCATATGTAGAAAAAACAACCAAAAATTCTGGCTTATACCTATTGTTAATAGTATAGATAAATAAAATTGATGAAACCGAATTATAATAAATCTTTTATCATTGTGTTTGTCATAAATTTATCTTATTGGATAATGACATCACTAATGTTTGTGTAGGCAACGACAGGTAAATGCAATCACCAAACCACGATCTCTACAACTGATACCATATATTTCTAAATATAAGCTAATTCATGCATATGTTTTGATTGCATTTTGGTACTTATGTATTAACGCAACAATCGCTAACTCCATTAATAACTCGCCAAGTTGGCAACCCCGATTTTCTATATGTCGTGCGCGCTGAATTGACAACCAAGTACTTTGTTTCATATAATGTCACCAATAGACTGTGATAATAAGTAAGTACCTACACTTTTTTTTTAAAATTTACCCTAAATTTGAAACTTGTATATAAGCAGAAACAGGGGGAAAAAAATCCTATAATTTTCAAACATGTTACCATGAGGTCGAAAATGTTGTCAAATGGTTTGAATATTCTCTAATCAAACTGCTGTAAAGTAAAACACCATATGTTAATGATAGTTTTACTTCAGCTAAACTCAAACCCAGTGGCGCAACAGCCCATGAGGGCCAGGGCCAACTGTGCTCATCCCAGTATATGTGACCATTGGGTGCTGAAGTGTTTGAGCAGATGTCCTGATCAGGTGATCAGTCTGAAGCGAGACCCCCAGTGTTTAAGTCTCCAAGCAAGCTTGGTACTCATTTTATCGACCCACTGTGGTAGGGATGAAAGGCTGGGCCCAGCCCGGGAAGAGAACTCGGACCTGTGGTGGGGAAGCGCGATACGCTATTTGTCAACCACTGGGCCTTTACTTCTGCTAACCCTATCTAAAACTAACATATATTTTTTCATTCATTTGTTATTTTATTCATTATCTGTGCTAGTCACTTTCTGTGCCTCTTTTTTGTTTGTTTCGAAAATGAGCAAGCACATGATTGCATATGAATCCATGATCTATGATTCATGACCTGGAGGAAAACTTGATGCACAATGAGCATATACATCCAAACATTCCAATGAGTGAATGTTAATTTTATGAACTAGTTGAAAACTCGGATTCAGACACTGATTTTGAAGGACTTACAAGACTTTTCTTTTAGAATAAGAGTTCCATTCAAAGCACTTAAAAATTTAAAAGATTAAAGTTACTAGAATAAGGATAATGGAAAATTTCATGTTTAGTAACCTAGTGAGGAAATGCCTTACATGGATTATGATTTGTAGACAGGCGTTGTTGTGGTGCACAAATTTTACAGTCTACTCTGGTGCAAATGTGGTCGAACTCACTGGGTATACTTTAGCAGTTTATATTATTCCACATTGTTGACTGTATCCATAAGTAAAAATTTATCAAGTTCTTACTGTTTAAAAAAGGCAATTAACTGTATCTTAATCCTGGATCTGATCATACAACACTTTTTGGAAAGGGGGTAGAATGATGAACATGCATCCAGTCTCTCGATCATACTGGTAGCACCACTACTAATCCCCTGTATTGAATGTTTTCAAGAACTGCAAATTCTAGTCAAATACATTGATAAAATCTCCAGAAATTTCTATCTAGTGTTACTTTGGCTTATCTGGCAGCATGTGCAGTACAAACTGTATAATTTTGCAAATCTTCATGAACAATGGTGTTAACACTACCTAGACATATCTTCAATTCTTCTGCTATCATTCTTAAAGATAGCTGCTGTTCATCTACAAGCATTTATTCCACTTGTTCAATGTTGTTGGGAGTTATGTTTGCTGATTACTTCTCTGAACCTAAATCATCTTCCAATTCGACTTTGAAGCATTTAAAAACACATTTTATTAGCTGCTATCACTCCATATACTTTCATTAACATTTCATGTCTCCCTGTTGCCATTCTGCCAAATTTGATGTTCACATGTTGCTCCATTTTCAATGACTTGCCTTCTCACAATGATTGCATTAAATTACCTCCATTCAATTATTGTGATTTAGATCCTACAGGACACTAGTTGCAATTTCTCTCATTTCATTTACGTGAAGGTAACATCTAATAAACACAATTATTTCACTACAGGACCATTCACTCAGAATTTTTTTTCAAATATAATAATTAGAATATCTGAGATTATATAAATACATATCAATGCAAGTCCTTATTCATAATCAACATTTTTTAACATCAAAACTTTTTTTCTCAGTTTCTAGACATATAAGACATAAATCAAGTAGTAAAATATGAGATTAGGAAAAACTTAATTGTCTATAGTTTATCATTGTTAACCTCTCAGATATTTTATATCATACATAAAAAATTAAAAACTATTCACATGAAGAAAAAAATTCAAATTTCTACATTCATTTTTCTCTTGTTAAAAAAAGTTAAATATTTTAAGTAATGTTTATTGCAACTAGACAAAATTGGTGTCTTTGTTACGGAATTAATTTATGATGGTACAAAACTGATTAATTAACATAGTTAATTAACTTCTAAAATAAAACATTTTTCCACTATATGACTTAATTTTTCACTGAATTAGATTGAGAATGGTCTCACTAACTTCTAATCCATATTTAATTTGGATCTAATAATTAATTCTAGAGATATTTAGGAAAAAGTGCTAATGAGTTATGCACTACAACTTTTCCAAGCAAATTATTCATATTGTCTCTCCCATTTTATAAATTAGACAGCATGCCTTTAAAATCCAGAGATTTCCAACTGCAAGAATTGGTCTAAATATTTCTAGAATAATTGGAGGAAATTGTATAAAAATTTTTGGATTAAAAGATTTCACAATATGGGACATTCAAATGTAAAAATTTCAATGTTTCATAAATAACTTTTTTGTAATTGTGTGTGTGTGTGTTTTGAATGATATATTTTTTTTTCAACTTTTGTCTGCTTTCAAAACTGCAAAATTATGCATATGGTTACCAAGCAAAAAAGAAATCAGCAGAATTTTTTAAATTTATTTTTATCATCTTTGCAAGCTAGTTTTAAGATAAAAATCAGATTCCATACTGGAAAAATTCTGTTCTAAAAAACTAGCTTAAATAGATAATTTATAAATGTAATTTTTTTTAAGTTCCTTTTCAGCCATTAACAATGAAGCACATTAGTTTTAGCTGTGATGAGATTTGAGGATCCGCCCCCCCCCCCCGTCCAACTATACATTCATTCCAGGGAATTAGATCAATGTAAGTGCATAATATAAAACAGGATATTGAAATTTAATTTCATAGTTTCCAGAGAATGAGAAAGGTAGCCAACTAAGGCCATCATTACAATGGGACTCCCTATATACATTCTCTAAACCTAGTATTCAAATTGTTATGATTTTAATGAAATAACTGTTCTTTATTGTACACATTCTTTAAAACTACTTTTACAATGTATTTTTAATTTTACATACAAAAAATATATTTAATATACCAATACAAATAAATGTTTTTACATTTTAAATACTTGTCAATAAATCAAATAGTAAATTAATAAAAATAAAACAAGAAATATTCACTTTTGACAGAAAAGATTTTAAAAAACTTACAATTAGTGATGCTACTTACATTTAAAATCATTTGAATAAAAATGATTTTTATGTAAAAGAAAGAAAGAAAATTTTACACAAAGTAAAGCTTAATTGAGAAGTTTAAAATATATACCTGTTTCACAGTAGCTGCTATTGTTGTAAAACATTCCTCTTTAAAAGTCTGAATAAAACGATAATGATTTTGTCTCAGCATACCAAATACAATAGCAATCAATTTTTCCTAAAAATGTTAAAAATGATAAATTCAGAAGAAAAATAATCCACAAATTATGCACTTATTTTTTTTTAAAATTGAATATGAAATAAATTTAAAATATAATATTAACTAAACATAATACAATTCTTTTTCAATTAGAATTTTTATTCTGAAGTATCAACAAAAAATGTTTGATTAATCACATGCAAAAATAAAAAACCATAATATGAATTTTATGGTACAGAACAGAGAAGAAAAAGTCTAAATATAATAAGTATTTTTGAATTACATAACTGAATTATCTATAAAAGCTTTATCCATGAATAAATTACAATAAATCATTCAAAGAGGTAAGAAAGAAAAAGTTTCCAATATCCATATTTGAAATTCTTAAAATTTAAATCTCTAGTACTTTTGTTTAAGAATATCAAAATTTTATAAGAATGGTTCTTTATTTTATTAAAAATAAATCACAAAAATAAATGTATTTCACATGTTCATTAACAGTTTCACGTTTTTAATTCTTTAATCATTATATAAGTTATATGTATTCAAGCAGAGTTTAATTTGTATGGTTAAGATTCAAAAGTAAAATACATAATACAGAGAATTTGATAATTAAATTTATTACATCATTAATTCTTCAATAGATCTGATAAGACTTATAAATGTAAGGAACACATTGTTTATATTAAAAAAAAAAAATACAAAACATCTATGCACTAAAAAATAAAAATCGTTTTCTAAAATTATTCATTTGAGGTTTAAAAAAAATTGAAAAATGAATGCAAGTTACAGAAGAAAACAAAAGAGTACATTCATGTATAAAAAAGTATCTAATTTTCATTTTAAAAAAAATATTAACCACAGATTTTTAAACAAAACAAATAATTTTTAAGTAAAAATATATTTAGAAGGGGGAAAGAAAATAGAATTTATAAATTATTCAGAATAACAATTTAATTACCTCTTCCATAACAAGATGCTCGGTATGGGGTCGATTCAAGTCAGCAGTAATATAACGAACAAAGTCAGTTACCATCATTTTTCCTATAACTTTCTCCATTTCAGCAAGCTGTGAACCAAGATGTCTGTAGAATAAATAATACAAAGAACATAAAATATTTATTTTGAGATTTAATTTTTATAAAAATTAATGATTTATCCAGATTAAAATATTAACATTATTAAGATTATTTATGATATAAATAACATGTTTACAATAACAACTTTATATTTTCAGAGTAATGCACACATTTGTATGTTATATGAACAATATATAAGAAAATTATCCGAATAATGCAATTTAACATTTTAAAATAATAAGATCTTTCACAACTCTTGGAAGAACATTTTAAATTGAAATTAATCAAATGAAATTTAAATGGAATTAATACCTGAAACTATGAATACCACTTAATTCTTGTGCTAAAACATCTTGAGTTGTGTATATCATATCTAAAGCTCCAACAAAATCTGATGTATTTAGCAGTTTTTGGATAGTTGGTTGTGTCTGATGAACAGTGGATATCAAATTCAACTAAATAATTAAGGGAAAAGAATTGAGTTTAGAAATAATTTAATCCATGCTGATTATATAAATATCAAAATAAATCATAATTTAACAAAAATTATATCTAAAATCAGAATTAATTTTTTAAAAAAAAATAAGGAAAGTTTGTACAATTTCAATTTGTACCGAGAGAGCATAATTTCTTTTTAAAATTTTCTAAATGTTACAGTAACTTAGAAGAAAATAATAAATACTGCATAACAAACAAACCAATGATAAGTAATGTACATTTTTGCTATTACATCTTAGGCAGCCAAACAATAATTTAGATCTTCACAGATCAACTTACCATACAAAAATTATGATCAATAGTATGAGTTCAATTTCACACCATTGCCAATATTAAGCCCTATTAATAAGCATCAAAACAAAGCTTTCTTTCATGAAACACAGTTAAGCAATTCAAGGGGGAAATAAAAAGGTTGTGAAATTCATGTCAAATTTTCAAAGGGGACAAAATGAAATTTTCATATAAATACATCCCATAAGATAAAACTTGTAAGTTTAAAAATACTATAACACAATAAGAGATTTTACTTTTAACTCACTTTCTTGTAAATGTCATTCATATTTTTTTGCCTGCGCTTAAGCCGCATTATTTTCATGGGGCCAGTAACCAAAACTTCTTCAATTACATGTATTTTTTCTCTGAAACAAAATATAACTTTAATACTCAAAATTTAACAATTAATATAAATATTCTTAAAAGAATTTTGAAAATATTGATAAGGTTAAAAACATATCTTTGTAATAAAATAAAACTGTTTATGCATTAATTGAAGCATATCTTTATGGCTGGACTGAAAAAACAAAATATAAACAAAAGTTAATAAATATAAAAATATAATTATCAAATTCTTGAAGTACTCTATCCTGCAAAAAAATTACTTAATAACCAATATATATATATATATTTAAAGTTTTCAAAAAAGAAAAAAAAATTTAACTTTTTTAAAAATTGTTATATTATGTATACATTGAAGTTATCTTGTAAAATAGTATTAACATACAACAACTTCAATATATTAAGAATCAAAACCATTATTTCATATTTGATTGAACCGACACAATTGCCGAAAATATAATTAAATCTAAAAATTATAACTTACCTTAAATCGCAAACACATTGAATAACATCAGTTAACTGATCCATTAAAGCATCATGTGAAGTCATAGCATGAAAAAAAGCTTCAGAACGCAAAGATATTTGTTTTGCTATATGAACTTCAGCAATATCTAAATAATGACTCATCTAAAAGAGAAAAAAAGTTATTAAAAGGTAAGAAAAAACAAATGATATATAATAGAAAAAAAATAGAGAAGTATTTAAAAAAACATCTTCGATTATATAAATAAAGTTCAGGAAATATCCCTGCAAAACATAGTATTCATAATGGATTTAAAATCACTTTTCCAAACTGAAACAACAATTTGATTTAAAAAAGATATAGTTATAACTGCCAGTAAAAAAATTTTATTAGATGATAATCAAGATAAGGTTTTCATACCCTCCTTATTATTTTCATTACCCAAGTTTCTACTATGCAACAGCCTACTGGAAGTTTGAGAAATATTTTGTCAAAACTACAGCATAAATGATTGTGGAGTTAAATAGCATAGAAGCCAGATTTGAATAAGCTGATACAAAGAAACATTTTAATAAAATTTTATTTTACATTCGGTGAAAATAGCCTTGATAATTAAATGCTGCAAAGTACAAATGCTAGAAAAACATTTGTACATAGCAGCATTTAGAAAAACAATGATGTTTGAAGAAAAAGTATATAAAAAAGTATCACTTCTATTTTTAAGATTAATGGATATTAAAGGGCAAAAAGAATGAATACATGACATCAGAGTATATATCCAGTAGAATCATAGGCAATTGCATCTGGAAGGTTGCATAAATGAATCATTTTCTTAAGTTTGTAGGATATTGAGAATTAATTTTTATATTGACTAGACTGCTTAGTATGGAGTTTCCAATGTTTTTATAAGCCAGCTTTACTTCTTTTTTTTTTTTATTATTTCTTACAATGTTAAGAATTTGTGGTTTGGTAGATGTAGTTTTAATTTTTACATGTTTCAGTTTTAAGAATAGAACATAAGCATGATCATTCAAGAAGACATAAATAAAAGAGCTGTGCAGATATAGCAAAGGTCCTTTTGGATGGAATAACAAATACAACAAGATATTGTGGTAATATCAATAAAACACAATACCATACTCAAAATAACCTTCAGCAATAACTTAAGAGTCTACAAAAGTCCAGAAATTTTTTTTTAAAAAAATGAAGGCTGACGAGAAGTTATGCTTTTAACTTCTGTTAATTGTTAATTTTCTTCTGCTTATTGTTTTTAAAGAATGGTATGCAAGACTGAACAAATAATAGCAAATGATGAATTTTATAACTGCATTAGGATAAAATATTAGAATAAAATATTCATAAGAATGGATTCAAAGACATTTTTTATAATTTGCCAGACTTGTATAACACCCTTTTAAGAAAATTATAAAGAATGTTAAAGTCAATGATATCAAATAAGATAAAATTTTGAAGAATATCATGCAAGCATTCATTAATTTGTGGAAAACAATGTAGGTATTTAGTTTTAATGAGGAGAAAATGCTTTAATTGTACAAGATACTGTGTTTAAATTAAAAGATCTGTAGATAGAAGTTTGACATATTTTACATTCCCAGAAATGCCTTAAAAAGTCTCTTCTGTATAAGAAATGATCACTTAGGGGAAAAAAAAAACACTTTATCAAGTAAAGACAGAATTAATTCATAGAATTCAATGCATTTTCTTGTCTGCATCAATTATGTTGGTAAAGAAAGGTTTTCACTAGTTAACTAAGAAATGTAACCGTATGAGAAAAATATATCGATCCGGAAATTCCGAAAACATCACAAAGCAGAATAGTTTATCAATCTACTAATAACTGCCAGGTTTTTTTACATAGCCAGAGGTCCCTTATCAATGCACTTTAGTTACAGTATTAACTACACAGCAATTTCTAATAAGGAATTCCTTATAAGATCTAGAGGAAACCTATCACCAGCTGATTCATAGAAACAGGCTCACATCTGCCACTTATTACAATTTGACAAAAATGAATAAAAGTAAAAAGGTATCTTCTAGACACCATTTTCCTTCTTAAAGAGTTTAATACATGAGGCAGTAAGCTATGTAAATAAAACAAGGAAATCAAATAGCAAACAATTATAAACACTGGAAATAAAGAAAACATTGCTATAAAAGTTTAAATAGATTTATATTTAATCTAATGAGAAACAGGAGAAAAAAAAGCAGATTGAACATAAATAGTAAAGAGGTATATCATTTAATTGATTATTACAAACATACCTAAGATCTAGAAGTGACTTCAATAGAAAGAAGAGCGAAAAAAATTAAATGACAATGGAAAAGAGGTTAGAAGTATAGAAAGATAGCTAGGACTTTACAAAGGAAGTCACTTGTATTTGCCAAAGACACTGAACTTGAGAAAAAGTACATCACTTAGATATATCAAGAGTATAAATCCCTTATAAACTGAAAAAAAGGATAAAAGCTTGAGGAAATTGAACAAATATATAATTGTTTTATTATTTTCAATGGGGTAATTTGTTAATGTGAATGAGAAGGTAAGGTTAATTTTTATGGATTTACATAAAAAATTTAACACCTATTAGCAAATATTTATTTTTGTTACACATTTCTAAAAACTTACATAAACTGTAAAAAAATTGAAATAGAACCTTTTAGTGAATACTGTCACCAGAAAAAAATTAAAATTAATATTACACTAACTTTTATTACAATTATTGAAACACAGCTCAATGAACTTTTAAATATCTTTCTAAATGAAATTTTCAAATTTTTTTTTCAATACTGGTTTTTCTAAAATATACTGTAAATCAGAATAGAACTTCTGACCTTTTCTTGTAGTAATTTAACAGAATTTTTCTGATTAGAGTTTTCAGGCCCTTGATTATATAGCTGAGACCAAGGAAGAACTGCATTGAATACAGAAGGATTTTCCAAATTAAAGTCAGACTGAAGAAATATCTAAAGAAAAAAGAATTGTTAATACTGAATGTGAAAAAGTGTATAAAAAAAACCAATATTGTTTTTTTTTAACAGTAACTAATTTCAGAGGAATGTATGTAGTACTGATCACATAAAAACTGATACCTAATCAATTTGTAAATTCATTTATTTTCTTTTTACATTTACAACTTTTAAATACTTATACATCAATCAAAGTAATATATACTAAAATATATGAAATGAAAAATTTCACTCATTAATACACTTTGAAATAATATTTTAATCAATATACAATGAAATAAATCATAATCACAAAAAAATTAGGTAAATACACTTGAAAACACAAGAATGATAATATATTGTCTATGTAAAATACAGTACTTTTTACATAAAATTATACAACGGTTTAAAACAAGCTTTAATAAAAATTCATTGAGAAGAAAAAAAATTACACCATTCTGTTATATTATCAATTCTAAAATGCATTTAAAGATAGTTAATTTTAAAAAGAATCATTGCGATACAGCAACAGACTTTAAAATTTTACAACAGTCTTGAAACAGGTGCAACATCTGAAGAATTCCAGCTATATTTAATATGTAACAGCCTCATTACTCTATTTAATTAGCTGTGAGTAACAAAGAACAGATACTTAGTTATTGTTTTACCAACAGACTACCAATAATTTATTTCACCATTAACTGCCTAATTTTATTATTTAAATATTTTTAAGTATTGCACTGTATCAGTTTGTTTTGCATGTTTTTTTTTCTTCTTTTCATTAAATTCATTCAAACTATGAATATAAAGCACAAGTTAAAAATATTTACATAAAATCAATAGTTACATACTTTGGGTATTTCTTCAATATCAGCAAACTTGGAAACTAAATGGAGAAAAAAATTATTATAAAATATTAGTTACATAAAAAATAGAAATTTCATTTAAAAAGGATTTAATACATACTTCAACCATATTTTTAATCATAAAATTATTTCACCATGTATTTCATAAATATTTTATAGAACTAGAAAGTCAGAGATATAATAGTTGAAGGTCTTGCAAGTGTATATTTTGTAAATAAAGGATGTTTAAATATTGTGTAAATTTGTATGCAAATTGTACTTACTCTATTGGTTTAATAATTTAGGGCTTCTAATAGTAACTTCTTGTTATAAATTTGAAAAATTAACATCTACCATTTTTTTTTTAAAAAAAAAAAAGTGTCATACATGCATATTTATGTTGAAAAAAAGTAGAAAAACACTTCACAATCCACGATATCAGCCAAGATGTGGTAATTGTAATCTTTTTTATAATGCATTTTAAAATCGTAATTTTTGCATTACAACTTAATAAATACCCTACTTTAAAAAAGGAAGAGCTTTAACTTGTAAAAATGAGGGAAGAAATGTATGAAACACACATACATTGTCCTACATTAAGTTGCTTCCAATGCGATTTCTAACATTTTATAAAAGCCAGACAATCATCGATTGAAAAAGACAGGGCAATTAAAAAAAAAATAACCATTATGATGAAAGAAAAGCTAGAACTAATAAAAAAAATTTTCAAAGGTCAAAATATAAGCAGGACTAAAATACCACCTCAAAAATTAAAAAACACCATTCAAAGTTGTTAAAAACATATATATAATCAGAGGATTAAATTGAGTGAACAATCATGTCATGGACCATTAAATGGAATTCTGTCATATTCTCAGTTGAGAAGATACTGAATTAAGAAGGTCCTGATAGTCATCAATACTAATTGCATAATCCTAAGAATGACAAAAAATTTTACTCAACTTGACAAATGAAAGGATGAAGTTTGATGGTGCGGTTAAGCTTTACCTATGGAGGAAAAACTTAACTCAGTGATGCAACAGCCTAAGAGAGCCAAAGTCTAGTGTGCACAACTCAGTATATGTGACCTTGGGCCCTGAGGTGCATGAGCAGATGTTCCGGTCAGATGGTCAGTCTGACGTGAATGGAGGAAGAACTAGTGTAATATTTTTAACTGACAGGCAGAACCATCAAGATTACATACAAGAGTTTGAATTTGAGCTTCTTCCATATGTGTCATTATTAGGTAAAGACTGTGTATACCAACAAGATGGAGCACCCCTTCATAGCAAATTAGTTTTTTTAACAATATTTGGGTTTAACCATGGTGAGCTAAAAGCCCTGATAGAAACCTTGTAGAAAATATCTGGACAATGCTTGCTCAATGGAAATCTGGAAAAGGAAAGTTGTACGAATCCATTCTTGAGCATAATGCTCCCAATCACATTTGAGATAATTTTTGTCTAACTGAAATCCAATCACTATATTATTTTATTCCAAATACGGTTTTTGAACAGATCAAAGCAAAGGGGAAAAAACTTGTACCTAAATTATCAATATTTTTGTAAAAATTGCAGTGTCTTTCTGCTTTTTACTATGCACCTTTTGGTAAAAAAGTAAAAAAAAAACTTAAAAATTAGTTAAATACTATACAAATTTTCAATTACACCATTTTTATGTTAGCATAATCAAAACATTGTGTGCAAAAAAGGATATTTGAGTAAAAATAAAAAACTTTGTTTCTTGTTAAAAATTCATTGTTTTTATTTTTGTTACAGAGTGTACATTAAAACAGAAAATAAATAAAACAAAGCTGTATAAGAAACAAAATAACATTTATAATTATATATTAATTTTTTAAAATAATTTTTATTATTGGTAGTCTAAATTATTGTTCAATAGAAAAAATTTAATTCAACATATTTTCATTGCTGCACAAAAAAACTTATACATTACAAAAATTTTGTAAAATAATAAACTAGAGAAAATTGATTTCAAATGTAATTTTGATTCCCTCAAATCTATTTAGCCCCTTACTTGCTGCAGGCATATAAATACGTCACTCAGCCAGTGTGTTAACTGTCCATGACATGTATATAAGCCTATGGCTACATGAAGTGAAGTGAACTGATTAAACAGTTAAAACTTCTTTGCCGTCACTTGGCAACACTATTTTTGTTCCATATTATTTTTCTCTGTGTAGAATGTCATGTAGCGATGTGTCTCGTATGTTTTCTCTCATTAACAAGTAGTATTAAAGTCTATTTGTTCTTTTATGATTTGTGTGACATTGTTTAATTGTAAAGAAATACTTAAACAAGCATCATAGAAATTCAATCTCTCCCATTATCCCAGTAGTGCAGTATATCGCCAGATACCTTTTCGAAGTACAATCCTTTGCATTGTGGTGCTATCAGGAAAACTATTCCCAAGGCTTTGGAATGCAATAAACTGACCTTGACAGAACTTGCGGAGGATTTACTTATTAATACCTTTTCTTTCCCCAAATACACTGCACAATCAAGCATACCTGCGAGAAAAACAGTGGCAGTGGGAAGCGAATTGCCTTGGCAGTTAAGGGGCTAACAAAACAGCATGAGTATGAATATCATTTACACAAACTTGCAAGAGAGAACTAAGTAAAAAAAAAATATGGTTGTTTTTTAAAAATCTCTAAAAGTTATGTCACATATGCAATATTGAAACCAAAGAGAACTAAATGTTGAAAAACATTTACATCAATACAAATATCAAATACTTTCTTTAAGAAACATTTGCATATAAATGAATAACAAAGTGAAAATTTAATAAAATAATTATACATAAAAAAGCACAAATACACTTAAATGTGCAAGTTAACAGAAATAATAAATTCACTTACAACTAATTTTTTCTAATTAAATAGAGATATTATATATTTTACAAAAGTGTGTGTAGTTATTTCTTAGATCAACAAAATGAACTCAAGACATGTTTTTTGATTTAGTGATATAATAAACGAAGTCCAGTGGCTGAGTGGTTAGAACATCGCGCTTCCACACCACAGGTTCAAGGTTCCCTGGGTTGGGCAAGGTTGACTCAGCCTTTCATCCCTTCAATGGGTTGATAAAATGAGTACCAAGCTTGCTTGGGAACTTAACACGGGGGTTTTCGCATCAGACTGACCGGAACATCTGCTCATGCACCTCAGGGCCCAAGGTCGCGTATACTGATTTGGGTACAGTAGGCCTTGTCCCTCATGGGATGTTGCGCCACTGAGTTAAGTTAAGATATAACAAACAATAAATTTGTTATGTGCATTGATTTAAATGAAACTTTGCAGTTAATCAGAAGAAAAATAATTAATAAATATATATAATCATCATGTTAATATATGTATTTATTTGATATCAAGAATAACCAAAAACATTTCTTTTTGTATATAAGTATATAAAATATCTTAGAAATTACTATAAATATATAAAGTAAAAAGCATTACCTGATTTTTCAACACCTAAAGGAATAAGCTGCTTGTTTTCTGACTGATTCTTTAAAGATTTTTTTGCATTCCTTCTTATACCCTGTAAAAAATAAAACAATTATAGCATCATAAAAAGGAGTTGACAAAGTTGAACATTGATATCAGAAACTTTGTAAGGTCAAGAGTAATAATTTTTCAAATAAAAGAAGCTAAATACAAATTATAGATTATTGAACAAATAAGATCAAACAAATACATTTTTCTATATACGTGAAGTTAGAATACTGAAAAGTTATTCTTTCAACACATAATTGTTTTCAAATATTATGTAAATGATATAAAAACATTTGTATTTTTGATTTAAACTATACCATACATTTTGAACATTATATATTGGTATATTTAACTTTCTTCATTACTATGTCAATAAAAAAATCTTTTCCTCCAAACTTTTATTTAATTTTGTATCAAGTTTATTTCCCTTTTACATTAATTTCAATCACTAACGTTTATAAATTTTAATACATATCAACACCTCTTACACACACACAAAAGAGAATCATGACATAGTTACATATATGTAAAAAAGTAACTATATTTATAACATAAAAGCATTCACAGAAAAAAAAGACAGTTATTGATAAATATAGCAACCAAGAAAAAAATCACATAGGATAAAGAGCAAGCATGAAATTAAAAGCAAAACAAAACATGAATTAAAAATGCAATGAAAATAAATAAATGAACATATTTCTCATTTGGAGTGTTAAAAAAACCCACGAAACCAAATAAATGTGTTTATATATCAATGGGTAGTATTTGTAGTAGCAATCAGGTCAATAAATGGACACCAAATCCAATAACTGAATCAACAAAATTACAATTGGGATTTATTGTTCAATGCTCATATCAACAACTTGAAAAATCAGAGGATTCACATTAAATATAACAGTCAGAAAACAATCAGTAAGAAAAATGTAATTTAATTTACAACATTTTTTTTATAACTATCATAAGACTATCTGCAAAATGATTAGGAATAGTGACAAAAACCTTCTTGAGTTTTGTGATCATTTTTGAAGTCCCACAATATTGTTTGGTCCACAAACTTTGAAGCTCTGACAAAAAATAATGAGCTTTTATTACCATAAAAGAACCCAAACAAAAAAATAACCCAACTAGCAATGTTAAGTTATGTAGTAATAAGCCAAAACAGGGAGAAAAATTCACCGAGGCCATATTGTGCAAAAACAAAGAAACCTTTATTTTTTACTTTTTTTCATTTTAAGACTAAGATGAGGATTTAACAGAAAAGAACAAAATTTTACTGAAAAAGAATACAAAATCAAACTATTATTACATACAGATTTTCCATAATTTAAAGTTACTTACCTTCCTTACATGTCTTAAATATAATTCAAAGTTTTTATATGAAATATCAGGTAAATACGTTGGAGGCAAGCTAGCTGACTCAACAAAACTGTCACTCCAGGTTTTAGTGAATAGATCATATTCCCGCTTTGTTCTACGAGGGTCATTAAGAACAGCTGGCAGATTTTGTGAGCTATTATAAATTGTCCATTGATATTTATCTACTACAACATTTGGTTGGGTATTGTTTTCTGTAGCAGTAAAAATATGAGCATATTTTTGACGAAGATTTTCCACAAACTTTTCTTCTTGAGAATAATCATCATCAACTATAAACATAAAATTCTTTGTGAGTAATGAAGAACCTTCAGTGTAATAATTTATGAATATGTCCACATATTTAGAGAATATGAATGCATTAATTTATAAAAATAAACAAAAAATCAGATTTAAAAGTGATTAATTTTACCATCTGGAATATATTTCATATAATAAATAAGTTACAGTAAATACATTATATTATAATTTATTTCTACAAGACAAAAGAGAAAACTCTTTAATTATAAATATAGATAAAGTTTTTATATAAAATCAAAAACTTTTAAAAGAAAACTGAAAATATATACCATTAACAAGTATTTATTACATTTTTTTTTTTCAAGTTCTCTATGATATATTAGTTTGTATTTCCTATACAATATAAAACACTAAAAGCATGACTAATTCTGTGTGTTCATGTGTAGAAGAAACCAATACAATAATCATTACTATAGCTAACAGATATATGAATCCATAGAAACAATTGCACCCTCCCAAATGCTTCAATAAAAAATGAATAACAATTTGCACCAAGTAAACAGAAAAACTAAAACAGTATATAATTAACTTAATTTTAAAACTTTCATAAAAACATTTTGAAACAACCAGAAAAGTTAGTGGAGAATACTGTAAAATGATAGGTAAAATAAAATAAATTTTTTAGCTTTGATATTACAATTATTTCAATCAATAATGTGTTATTAATCAGTTACATAGAGAACATAAAATCCTTCAGTCTAACATCTGTCTCAGAACTTATCTTTGAAACATATTGAAAAAGTATAAAAGTAATGACTGTATTGTACCAAAGAATGTCATACTTTAATATTTAATAGAGAAATACAAAATGTACATTGCAAAAATAAAATCTCTTAAAAACATACAACTGATAGAATTTCCAAAATTAGCACATAAATTCACAATTTAAATTTTGTATAAAACGAATTTTACGTTTTTTGTAAAGTAATATATATTTAATATTAATACACATATTAGTACGATGCACATACCAGTAAATGTCAATACATGGTGTTTTACAACGTGGAATTCATAATCCTGATCGCTTACTCCTTCTAGAGGCAATGAGCCACATATATTATTTTTACCGTAACAGCACACATAAGATCCTCCTTCCTTTTTACAATGCTTTTGTCGTAAATGCAATCTGAATTCTTGAGCTGTTTTAAAAGTTACTTCAGCACAAAGGTTGCAACGTTTCCATGCTGCTACAGAAGATCTTGATTCTGATGTCATATTTACGAAAAAGGTTTTTTAACATATCCAAGCCTCCCATGCCCATTTAAAACATACATAACTAAAGTAACAACAATTTTGTACACATAGCTAATAATAAAAATTAATTTGAAGAGTGCATCCCAAAATTTTACGTTCACACAGTTTGTAACGTAAAAACAGCTGACAACAAAAACGAAACTTAAGGCTTGGCATCAGCTGAATTCAAAGCTGAGAACAAGAGCGAATTAAAATAAAAGTTTGAAAGTATTTTATGCGACATTATAAATAATTCTGAATGTATTATTCACTTACAAGTTTCATTAAAAAAATATGAATTATTTATTGTAAATTTTTATATAAATTGGTGTCACAAACCGCAGACGATAGAACGAAAAATTATCTGCCCATTTCCGAAAAAGAATAAAAGAATTTGTTTTTTATCACCAAAAAAAAGTCCTGCAAACTATGTTGCAGGTAAGTTATTTTCTGTGTAATTATATATATTAAGTCATGAAATTCATAAATAGAATTGAAATAATGCATATCTTTAATTGGCACAATTTTTACATTCACAATTTGTGTTATTTTTCTTCTTTTGATAATATTTAAAACAATTTTACAAAGAAATAAAAGGAATTAATTCACTATAATTTACTTAAAGGATGAAATAAAACACTATTCCATCATGATAGGTTACATTGTTCGTAATATTAAAAATTGAGGAATTTTTAAATGACTTGAAAAAGAATTGCAGAAATCGACTTTTATTGTATTTTATTTATTTATGTATTTTAAAATTTTTATTGGACAAATAAAACCTTTTAAGAATAATAAAAAATACAGAAGATAAATAAGCAGCTTAAATATAGGTAAGCGTAAAGATAACTTCAGTGATAAATAATAACACAATTAGAGAGTATTTATGTACAAATATACGAATGTTACATGCAAATATTTTGTAATACTTTTCTTACGTAATATACATTTTTTTTTTTTTATAAGTATACAGAGTCTCACACTTGTTTTCTAACAATAAGATAATTTTTTTCCCCTTCGTTGTGTGTACAATTTCTTTTTTATAATTATAATATTCCATAAGATATTTTCTACTCATTTTCTTTGATTAATTCCTATAGATTTTTTTTTAAAGCTATTTTATTTTGTGTTTTATTTTAGCATCGAAATGTCTCTCCAAAATGAATTTTCAAATATCCTTTCACCCTACTTTATTTTACCAATTCATTTTTTTCTTCTTTTTTTTTAATAAACTGAATAAAGATTTTAGTTGGAAGATAATGGGGAAATAATCGAAATTTTAAGATATTTTAACATATACAGTAGACCACAAAAGAATTCGTACACTTGCAATTTTTTTATAAAATTTAAAGTTTTCGACTACTTAAATCAGTATATCGGAATTATAATTTTTTATGATATCCGCAACTTGTTCTTAATGAAATGACACAGTTAACTTTTTTAAAAATAGTATAAATATTATTTTTAAAAATTAATAATTAAAAGCTACTAAAACTTTACGCCACAAAAGTCTTCGTATACTTAACGAAAATCTCAACATAGCTTTAAAAATTGTATTTCTTTCTCAATTTAGTACAAAATAAGATATTTTTCAGGGTCCAAAATAACTTTTAAATGTCTTGGTATAGATTTAATCAGTTTTTTGTAATTTCTGCATCGATTTTCCACCATGCTTCTGTTACTATTGTTTTTACTTCACATTATGCGTTTATATGCCATGTTTCTTTTTTTCTTAAATGAAATTCTCACCAAATATGTTCTACAGGGCTAAATAAAGTGATCGAGGAGGTATTTTCAGAATTTGGGGACAGTTATAAGAACACCAGTGGCCTACAATGAGAGCAGTGTGCTTGGTGTCATTATCCTGTTAAAAAATGAAGTCGCCTCCAATATCCAAATTTTGGGTGGTTAATTTAAAATTTCTCTTTCAAATATTTAAATAGAGCTCATGATTCACAATATTATAAAAAATACCAAATTACCTAATCCTGAAGCCAATTTACATCCCCGCGCAAGAACCCCTTCACCTTCATGCTTAAGCATGCAGGTAGAGGGGTTCTTGTTCAACATAAATTCATGAGATTAAATTACTCATTTTTTTCATTTACCAACTATTATACACCAATTGGAACCAAAAATGTTGTATTTTTTGCCATCCCAATCAATTTGCTGTCAATGTTGAATTTTCTGAAACTTAATCCCAAAAATCTAGTCGTGAATCATGGAGGTGGAAGTATTCTTACGTGGAGGTGTAAATCGGCTGCAGGATTAGATAATTTGGTATTTTTTGATAATATTTTGAATTATGAGCTCAATTTAAATATTAAAGAGAAATTTTACTCACATCATTTAAAGAGAAATTTTAAATAATCCTCCCAAAACTTGGATATTGGAGACGACCTCATTTTTTAACAGGATGATGACGCCAAGCTCACTGCTTTCATTATAGGCCACTGGTGTCTATAACTGTCCCCAAATTCTGAAAAAACCTCCTCAATCACTTTATTTTGCCCTGTAGAACATATTTGGTGATAATTTTATTAAAAAAAAGAAAGCATGACATATAAACACATAATGTGAAGTAAAAACAATATTCAAAGAAGCATAGATGAAAATCGATGCAGAATTTGCAAAAAACGGATTAAATCTATACCAAGACGTTTAAAAGTTGTTGTGGATACTAAAAGATATCCTATTAAGTACTAAATTAAGAAAGAAAGAAAATATTTAAAGCTATGTTGAGATTTTTATAAAGTGTACGAAGACTTGTGACGTAATATTTCAGTAGCTTTTTGATTATTAATTTTTAAAAATAATAGAAAAAAAACTATTTTTTAAAAAAATGATTACGTCATTTTATTAAGATCAAGTTGCGGCTATTATATAAGAAAACTACAATTCCGAAATATTAATTTTTATAAGTAGAAAACATTAAATTTTATAGGAAATTGCAAGCGTACGAACACTTTTGTGATCCACTGTATAAGTTAAAATTTAGTACCTTATGCTCACGATCATTGATGAAATAAACTTCAATGCACCTAAAAATATTTTGAGCATTTATTTCTAAGAATTCTTTTATTAAAAAACTAAATACGGATCGTTAACGAGCATCGGCAAATTAATATTTGTGTTCGGAATAATAGAAAAATGATTATTAAAAATTAATAAGAAAAACTTAAATAAAGGGCATTAAATGCCCAAAAAATGTTAAAAATCAATGCAGAAGATGCTTCTTAAAAGGTCACTAGTGCTAGTTGATCAAACTGATGTGAGTACAATAGAGGCTTAAAATTATTGTATTTATTAAAATTAAATTAATGAAGAAATATTTTGTTGTGTATTCAAATCTAAATTTGAAATAATTGTTTGTGAAAAATTTCTAAGCCTCTTGAATTTTTGAATTATTGGGATTTTCAGTTGGCATGAAAACATTTTTGAAAAGTTAAAATATAAAAAATTTCTGATTTTTTGATGTGAATACGTCTTTAAAATTGCTTCCAAAGGTAGGCAAAAAAAAAAAAAAAAAAAAAAAACGAATGATGATGAAATCGGGGGATACAGTTTGGTGTTGCACAGCTACATAACTATCATCTCCATCCAAAATTCAATTACACCACTGGATAGCTAAAGGATCAATTAATTTATTACGATAAGTAAGGACTGTGACTCATCACACGCGTAGGAAGGGGTAGTGCAGCCATTTTGAGGTAATTTTGCTGCGTTTCGAGATTTTTCATTTAGTATAACTTTTGACTCGGAGAAGCTACGACGTTCGTTTTAATTTCAATGGACAACTCTCATCAAAATCTATTTATTGTATGTAAAACGTTAGTTTAAAATAGTGACAATGGATATAATAAGGTGTTAAAATAAAAAAAAATATTACCAAAAATATACAATATTGGCCTATACGCGTCAAAAAGCCAAGTCCAAATACAAAAATCGTATACCGCTGGAAAGGGCGTCTCAAGAGCAATCGAATGGTACCAATAAAACACCAAATGGGTGAGTCCTGCAGTGCCGGGAACGCAAAAGAATGAATGCGACCGAGCGGATCAATGATTATGGTAGTACATCTGCAGCTGGGGTAGTTGAAATTAAGCAAGTGGATGATGAAATCCCTTCTATATTGAAACCGATTGTGTATACATCGTTTGTGTACGATGGTCGTTTATGAAGACACATTAGACAGCAGCTAGTGCACGTTTCACTACGTCGTTTGTCAACAATCCATTCGGACATAAGTGTGATGTTTGTGATTGTCTCTGGTTTCGGCGCTCATTGAAGCCAACAAAAGTAAAACACTTGCCGCTGCTTAATAATACTTTCCCTGAAGAGCTAGTGGCTGACTTTAAAACAGTGCGTTATGTGTAAAAACTCACTGGACTCAAAGTTCCCACATTGTCACGTTCGAACAGATTTGTGTATCCACCTAAGCAACACGGGTTGCCCGGATAAGATCCGATTACTGCACAGTGCATGTCTAGTATCACCGAGGCTGTCATTCATGCCGATACGTCGGTTGCGATGCCATAAATGTACCCGTGGATGTGGACACAATGGTGCAGCAGCTACCGCGTCAATTGGATGATGATCAGGCTCAATGTTAATATAAAGATGAACATGATACATAAATCTACGTATCTGAGCGGCTTGGTCGTAAAGTCAGTGGTAAAAGCTTGGCTACAATTCTTACTTGGTCAATTATTGTGTAAGCATTACAATATTACACTGTACACTGGGATTCATTTAATGCTAATACAATAAATAGTTGTTTGGCAGCTAACGCCATCGGTGATGATCCGATCGAGTATCTACAGTGTGACAGAAGTGCACTCGAATCAGAGGTTCTGCTTGCAATGCAAAATTTACCAATCAGCGAGACTTGGATGGAAGACTTCATGCCAGTGAATGGGCCTGGGTTTGATTTGACAAGGAGAGGGCACGACTAAGGAAATTCATTTGGGATCGAGACTTGGTGTAATAGTAGTACTCTTTTAGGGTGTTCACCTCTCAATGGAATTCCGTCGAATGGCCAGTCAATTCGGAGAAATCAGGCTTCGAAATTCATGCTTAGCTTTTATACAATTAAATTTTAATTTTCCGCAACGAGTTCGTAGCTTGATTGGTAAATCGTCTGCTTTCTATGCTGGAGGTTAGGGTTCGATTCCACGCGATCAACTTTTTTTTCTTCAGTTCATTTAATTATTTTTTTAAATTAAATAAATTTATTTATGAAAGGTCTATCAAATATTAAATGATATTTTTTGTAATTATTTTCTACTTTATAAAATCAAAAAATTACTTTGAATACATATATAAATAATTATATTAAATTTTATAAATATATTTTATATTAATAAATAATATTTATAATAAAATATATAATAAATATTAAATGATATTCTACAAAAAAAATTAGTTGCAAATAGTTTTATAATGTGAAATACAATATACTATAAATAAAATATTATATATAATATAAAATAATTTATAAAATATATTATTATTATTAAATTAATTATTTTATAATTAATATAATAAAAAATATGTCTTTTTTTATATGTTATTAAATTAATTATTTTACAATTTTATAAAATATTTAATAAGTCCTTTTCAAATAAATTTATTTAATTTCAAAAAGTTTATTTAAATAATTTTAATAAATTCATTTAAATAATTTCTATAATAAATTAATAATAATTTCAATAATAAATTAATAATAATTTCAATAATAAATCATAATTTTAATAATGAACAATAATTTTAGTAATAAAGTAATAATAATTTTAATAATAAATTAATAATATTTCTTATTAATATACTAATGCTTAATAATAATTAATTAATTATAATAAATAGTGATTAATTAATTATAATAAATAGTAATTGATTAATTAGTATAAATAGTAATTGATTAATTAGTATAAACAGTGATTAATTAATTAATTTTAATAAATAGTAAATAATTTACTAATTCTAATTATTAATAATTTTTATTAATAATTATTTTAAATATTTTTATTTAATAACTATTTTTAATATTTTTAATTAATAATAATTTTACTAGTAAAAAAATTAAGTTATATAAATATTTTAAATTTTTTTTATTTTATAAAACACAAAATATAATTACAAAAAATATCATTTAATGTTTAATAAACCTTTCATAAATAAATTTATTTAATTTAAAAAAATAATTAAATGAATTGAAGAAAAAAAAGTTGATCGCGTGGAATCGAACCCTAACCTCCAGCATAGAAAGCAGACGACTTACCAATCAAGCTACGAACTCGTTGCGGAAAATTAAAATTTAATTGTATAAAAGCTAAGCATGAATTTCGAAGCCGGATTTCTCCGAATTGACTGGCCATTCGACGGAATTCTATTGAGGGGTGAACACCCTAAAAGAGTACTGCTATTACACCAAGTCTCGATCCCAAATGAATTTTCTTAGTCGTGCCCTCCCCTTGTGAGATCAACTTATAATACTGCTAAGCGCAGACAAAATGCAACTACATCATCGGTGATGGTATCATCATCATCAAGTTGCAATACCGATGGAGTTATCATATATCGCAACGTCAATAGCTTCACTGATTGTAATAAAGTTTACATCGACATTTCGGAAATTCACTTGAGACTGAAACACGCAAAGGCTGGTGATGTCCGTCTCGTAAACGTAAAGGTCAATGGTAACTTCAAATTCCTACTCGGGTGTGTGCACATTCATTCGGGCACAGCGTTAGCAAAGATTAAACTCTTTATGTTCCGCGATCGCTATTAAAATATTCCAAAAACATCGCTAAAATTGTACCTGATTACGATCCTGATCTTACTACACCAATTTTGATAGTCGCAGACTTTAATGTTAATGACTCACAAGACCGTTCATTGCCCGGCTTCATACTCAGCGAGTTCAATTTGTCTTGTAACGAAACTTCTCCAACAACGTTTGGTAATACCTGTATTGATTTAGCATTTACCAGAAATCTCGATGTATCCTGTATGCCATTTTTGTCGTATTTTTCATATCATAGACCTACAATTAATAAAGTTATATTATAACACAGTAATTATTTGTTTACTTGATTTCTTTCCTGAACCCGTTCAAAGGAAATAGTTGCCATCATAAACAAAAAACATGGAAACCCAGAGGACTTTTTAGTGTTCAAACAGGATTATGACATAACATAAATAATAATTTTTTACATAAAAAATATTACCCGTTACGCAGCGTATTCACGTATAACATACGGCCGTGTCTAAAACACAGCCACACCCTCTTTTTTTTTCTTCTTAATTTTGAAATTTAATAAAATAATACCACTTCTTAACACATCAAGAATAGTCAGTAATTATTTTGCGAATTTTAAATTACTTAATTTGAATTTTTTTACTGAGTTGGAGCTATTGCTTTCTACACAGGTTGTTTTAAAAGCAAAATTTTATTATTCAGTGAAAATCATAGCTAAAACTGATCAGTTAGAAAAAATTCAAGATGGATTTTATTTCTAACTTTGAGTAAAAGATATATGACATGATATTTGTGGGTTAACTATTTCCTCTAAACGAAGTCTCAATAAATGAACAACCAAGGCTCACAATTTATTCTTCCTAAATTAAATATTTTTTTTAAGAAACTCAAAATGCCCGAATTTCCAAAGACAGTCTGTGAATTATTAACTTTTACTATCATGCTCCAATCACTTAGTCATTCATCGAGTGTACCTAGATCTTTTCACTATATCTCTTGAGTAATTTAAATCTACACCCTCAGTGAAAACCAACAAGTTGCCAGTAACAAACTTGTGCTTATTAAAAGGGAACGGAGAATATTTTGAGGGTAGATGTTGTAAAGATAAGGGCTCAAAGTATTGCCATGCTGGATGTTTGCTTGAATACAGCTTTTGTTGAAATGATCATGGCTTATTCTGACTGTGAAAGCTGAATTTTAGAAGAAGCTATGAATTATTTGAATAATACAAGCAGGTTATTTGAATTCGATTATTTTATAGATAAACTGCACCTTACCAAACACTCGTTTAACACAGTGAAAAATTCCTAATGTGTAAAACTTATTCCAAAGCAAGAAGATTCTTTCTACTTTTATTTTTGAATTCCTTGATGGTTATTCAATGCATTAATTTTTCTATTTTAAATCGCTTATTTTAAGTGTTTAGTCACACTTTCATAATCTATTTTCTGTTTTAATTTAATCTGTATTGCAAGTTGGATGGGACGTAAATTATGAGTGTTAATGAGTTTAATGATACTGACGTTGGAAATAGATTGTGCGACAATTTATTAGAATTATCTATACCTTTGCTTATTTCCCTTACATTAATTTGGACATCTTTCTTGATACATACTTTCTTGAAACTTAATCTAGTATGTTGTTCTTAGTGTACGGAGAATTAAGAAAACTTTAAAAAATAAGATAAATTATTGAGTATGTTTTTTAATCTTCAGTCAAAATTTGGATATTAAGGTTTGACAGGCGGGAAAAAAAGTTTCGTGTGATTAATTTTAGAAGTTGCAAAGTTATTAAATGTTAAAGTAAAATGTCGAGTAATTTTCAAAAAATCGAGGAGAGGTGGGGGAGCTGATTTCTTAAGTTACCGGGTTTAAAAGAGCAAAGTGCGCACTCTTTAAGGACGAAAACAGAGTGGAACATTCGCTCCGTGAAAACGTGTCAGAATTGACTCATTTTTGAAAAAAATCGAAAAGAATTTAGAAAAAATACTTTTATTTTGTAAAAACTTATACCGGTCCTGATTTAAAAACAACAGGAATGTCGGAAATCTTTCTTCTTGCCGTCCTTTGGAGTCTCTGCACGATAGATGTCATATAGAGGGAGATCAAGTATACATTTTAATATTTTGAATTAATATCTTTTTAATTAGTCATATTTTTGGAATTTAAATGGTTAAAATGGATTCCCTAGATCATTCCCATCCTTTAGTACCTTCGCGTTTCTGCGTTTCAGCAATTCGTGAGAGCCTCACAAAAATAGATACGTTTGTTTACACTCGAATTTTAATAGTTTAGATGAGTGAAATAATTTTCTTAATGTTTTGCTGAATTATCTCCACAAAGGATCTGGAAAAACATACCAGTATGTATTTAATATTATCGTATTAAATAAATCTATTTCTATTTAGTTCCTTTTATATGGAAAATATTTCATCGCTTTGCCAAATAATAAAAGTATATCTATCCATTACAACTCAAGCTAAATATTAAATTATTTATAAATTGATTTGATTCATTCTTAGTTTGTTCAAACCTTTATTATTCATCTGCTTTATTTTTTCATTATCTGTTGTTTTAGCTTAACTGCTGAAAATCTTAAAATTTTCAAACTCTTTTAGTAACATGATCAGTATGGATCACAATATTAAATTCCATCTTCTTTTTCACTTTCTTTGTTTCTTAAGATATACTTAGTTTGATTTTAACCATGCCAGAAATTTTCACCAGCAATATACCACGAGGCAATATACAAAACATTAGTATTTCAGTGTAAATGCACATCATGGGCATTTATAAAGTAGCTAAGTGCTATGTTAAGGTATCCGACTATGTTCAGAACCATGATTTTAAAAAGCGCATAAATGGATAATTTTCACGATATTTAGTGCCAATTAGATTAGAATACATGTGTAAAATTGTTTTAAGGACATTTTGACAAAAATAATTATTTAAATACAATATTTCGGCAAAAAATGAACTTAGAATAATTTTTTTTCCAAATGTTCTCCTTTTGTGAAAAATGCTTCTGTTATAAGAATATTTTGCCTGTATATAGCTCAGACCTCTCTACAGAGGCTCAACTAGAATTTTTGAAATATATAACTTAGAAGTGGGTTTATCCATACTTTACGACAACAGAGGGGAGCAATTTTAAGAAAAAAACGCCAATAATTATTTAAATTGGTGGTAACTCTGAAAATAATGTGAATTTTTCAAAAATTCTAGTTGAGCCTCTGTACAGAGGTCTGAGCTATATACAGGCAAAATATTATTATAATAGAAGCATTTTTCACAAAAGGAGAACATTTGGAAAAAAAATTATTCTTTCATTTTTTGCCGAAATAATGTATTTAAATAATTTATTTTTGTCAAAATGTCCTTAAAACAATTTTATACATATATTCTAATCTAAGTGACACTAAATATCATGGCAATTATCCATTTATGAGCTTTTTTAAAATCACGGTTCCGAGTGTAGTCGGATACCTTAATGAAGAGCGCAATGCCGTTTTGAAGTATTTTTCATGCAGTTGTTTGTTATGAAAAACTTCAATGCGCTTCGAGGAAGAATACCAGTGTATGAGCTCGTTTCTGAGTTGGGCCAAAAAAGAATTCTCTCTACGGAGAATGTGGATAGTCTTTCTTCGAATCGTTCACCGACGACCGTAGCAAACAACAGTGTTGCGAATTTGTACTCTTTGGGTGCACAGAACCGATTCCACCACTCTCTTCGCTCCACTACATGTATTGACAGGCACACAGAGAGCCTGGAAGTGATGGATCGCTCTGCCACATCAGGGATCATATTACAGAAAAAACGTTGTGCTGTACAGCAATTGATATCTTCTCGTATCATTCAATGTAATTTGAAGCACAGCACAGTGGAATGTCCGCAAGGCTTCTATTCTTATGATCACCTTTATTTCATTAACACAAGCCTTTGTGCCAGCAATGTTGCATTGAATAGTGGTACAAATCACGCTTCTTTTTGCAACACGACGATTAAAGTTTGGAGACACCATGGTAGAAAGTTGCTTAGTTGTTGCCTTGTACATCGCAATAATGTTCCGAATTCTTTTATTATGATTTGAGGTAATAAAAAATATTCGATTCCCCTCCCGAATTTCCTTGTAAGGATTGCCAGTATAATCTCTAAGGTGTTGAAGCTTGTTGTCCTTCTTTAACTTCAAAATTTATTTGTAGCACATTTTCATAGGCAAATGTTTGACCACCCGGAGTATGCAATATTCACGACTTATTTTGCTCTTATCAATTGCATTGATATCTGCTTTCTCTAACGAAACATCGCTCCCCAAACATGAATGATCAATTACTGAAGCCGACTGGACGACGGTATACCACCAGCTGCTTTATCAGTTCAACGTTGGCAATGTATAAAGGCAACATGGGCTAACATACCTCAACAAGATATCCAAAGTCTCTTTCACATTTAATGCCGAGACGTAAGTAGTGGCTCTGTCAGTCGTAAAGGCAACATTCAGTTTTAATTTCCTCGTTCTTTCGATCTCCCAGAAGTCTGTATTTTCAATCCTTTAATTTTTTTATTTTGTAAAATAAAATAAATAAATTTGGCCTTGTTGCTTTTATTCTTCATGATCTTACATTTTGGATGACCAGAAGGGTAATAATAAATGTAGCGTGTGTTTCTTGAATTTTTAAGACTATACTTATACAGTCACTCAAAAAAGTATTGGGACACTTGGCATGCATAACTGTAAAGCCATTTATAAAAATATTTATCGCATTAAAGCAAAAACAAAATGAATTAAGTAATATTTTAACATTTGGTGTACAGTATATAAAGAAAATTTTATTAGTATTATAGAATTATAATTTGATCTAGCTTTTCAAATATAATTCAAAGGCACACTGGAGTCAAAAAAGTATTGAGACACTTTTGAAATGAGAAATTTAATAAATATACAGTGCATCAATAGAATTTAATTTCACACTACTTTTTTAGACTAGAAGTTTAAACACAAATGTTTCAACAGATAAGATTATTTAAAGAAAAAATGGCGAGAAACAAAGATATATAGGTTGTTGGGTGAAATCTCGTAAAAAGTCATTGGAAAGAAGGGAAATCAATTCGCTGTATAAGAAAAATATTAAAATTGAGTAAGTCTACTGTTTTTGACATCATGAACATGTTCAAGAAAACAAAAAGTGTTGAAAACAAGCTAAGATCAGGGCGTTCAAGGATATTTAATGAACGTGAAGAGAGGTGGACTGTGTGAGACAAGTACATGTTAATCCAAGAACTAGTGCATTAAAAATGACTTTACAATGTAAAAGTAGGTTCGGAAAATCAGTAAATCTTGAAACTGTCAGAAATGTTTTAAGGAAACATAAGTATCATGGCAGAGTACCTCAAAGAAAGTCCTACATCAGCAAAGCAAATAGACAAGCTAGCTTGGCATTTGCTAAAATGTATGTAAGGCAGCCAACAGAATATTGGGAAAATATAATTTTTGTTGATGAAAGCAAATAAAACATTTTCGGATCGGAAGGCAAGCAAAAAGTTTGGTGGAAATCAAATTCAGCAATGCATGTCAAAAATTTACGGCCTACTATCAAATATGGAAGAGGTAACCAAATTGTATGGGGCTGCATGGCAAGCTCTGGTTTCTGGAACTTACATTTTATTGATGGTATAATGAATAAATATGTCTATCTTTACATTTTCAAGCGAAATTTAAAGCAACGTGCGAGCAAGCTGGGAATCTCGGGATATTTTAAATTTTACCAAGATAATGACCCGTGACATACTGCAGATATCTGCAAGTAATGGGTCCTCTACCACTTTCCTAGAGTTATTAAAACTCCTTCACAAAGTCCAAACCTTAATCCCACTGAACATGCGTGAGATTATTTGCAGCAAAAACTATATGAGCACCAAATTTCTAAAACGCAGAATTTGAGAAAATATTTGGTCGAAGAGTGAACCAAAATCGATAGATCGTTTTGCAAAAGATTGATTCAATCCATGCCAAATAGACTTCGAGAGGTCATAAAAAGCAAGGAGGCCCAACAAGATATTAATTTCTAAGTTTGAATTTTTTTTCTTAATTTATTGGGCAGTGTCCTAATACTTTTTTGAGCCCATTTTAACTCGATTTCTTTTATTTTCAATCTTAACCATAATTGCATTAATGTATGAGTTTTGTTCAAATTATTATTATTTGTATTTAACAAAACAACGTTTACTTCTTTTTTATTTTTTGGTTTCATTTGTATATGTTTAAGTAAAATATTACGATAAAAATATATGAACTGGTAGTGTGTCCCAATACTTTTTTGACAGACTGTATATTCTTTATACTTTTCCATATTTCTCTCTCTATAGATTTATTTTTGTACTTTTCAGAGTACACCTAACTGAAAATGGCTGAGGTAGATCCATCCTTTGACGAAATCATCTCTAATTCTGAATCATCAGACCCTATTGATGAAAAAATAACGTATGTTGATATTTGTGCTAAGCATTTTGATTCAGGTATTAGAAGTCCAGAGATACCATTACTTCATAACATATCCGCTAAAAGGAAACTGAAGAGTGGAATAAACGATGAATCTAAGCCAATTTTATCAATCAGAGATTCAAATGAAAACTCTAAATTATCAGGGAATGATGAAATGTTTAAATACTCTGAGTTTGAAAAAGATATTTCTTGTGATAATTTAACCAATGATTGTAATGGTAAAAAAAATTTAGATTCTTTCATTACAAATGATTTTACAGTAGATTCCATGGTTTTAGTAGATCAGAATTTAATAGAAAACTTGATTGAGAAATTAAATGAAAAGGTTCCAAGCTCTCAAAAATCTGAGCGAAATTTTAGAAATATTTATGGACATTTTAATAAACTGCAAATTGAAAAAAATGCTGGTATTCAAAGCCCTGTAAATGATACTGAAACAAATGAAAAAGAAGAGGAACAGTATGATATTAATCCCTCGGATAATACTTGTGATATAGCCGCACCAAATGATGCAATTGTAAGAGAATATTCTCAACATTCTTTACGTCGCTCTGCAGTTTGTTCAGAAGACAATTTTGATTGTTCGCAATCATTATTTTTAAGCCCGCCATCACAAACAACGTTACCTGAGAATGCATACGATACCATCTTCGCTCAAAATACTCAAAGTTCGTTTCCTTCTTATTCAAATGGCAATTTAAAGAATATTTCGCATTCTCAAGAACTATTTCAAACTCCATTAGCACTTTCTAAAAACAGAGAAGAAACTAACTTTTCAAATACAGAAAGTAGACATATTATTGTATCATCTTTTAAAGAATCTAAAAATATTAGTAGTACATATCGTGAAAATGGAAACGATTTTGCCGTTTGTGAAGATCAAAATGAGACAGCCAAGAAAAATGATTTAAGCCATGAAATTTCAGCCGATGAAAGTCCTTTTCATTCTGTTAAACAGATCTTCACACCTGTCAGCGGTTCTGAATTAGTATTTTCAGATGCCTCAGCTATAACGAACTGTTCAAATGAAAAAATATCTAGTGATTTTTCAAAAGAAGGCGGAAAACAGGCTTGTATTAATGGAAGTAACTATGCTTGTCAAATTAATGACCAGATTAAACCAGATCCTGTTTCAGAATTAAATTCAGAAACATGCAAAAAACATCAAGCTAATTTCAACCATGTACATCAAAGCGATAAACCTAATACATCCAGTATAAATCAAAGGGATACATTTATCGAGCATCTTGATGAGATGAATTCATCCTCACCTTCATTACTCGATAAATTAAACAAAGATCAGAGAACTGACAATGTGGACAGAAATACAGAAGTGAATGATCTTAAATTGGAATGCTGTTTAAGTAAATTTGATTACGTTAAAAATATTAAAATAGATAGAATACCAATTTTAAGAAATGATTTTAAAAATAAAAGTGAAATTTCAACAGAATTTTCAGATATCAGATCAAATGAGACAACTTATATTAATATGGATGATATTGGCATCAATGACAGCTGCGATAACTTGCAAAGTAAAAAAGAAGATAACAGTAAAAAATTTTTCAAATCAAATTCAACGCGTTGCATGACTCGCTTTCACACACCATGGAAGATCACTGATGTAAATGAGCAAAATTATCAAGTTTCCAAAAAGCAAGAAAATAATTCCTCCCTCAAAACTAATATTCAAGTAGATCATGCAGAAATTCAATCTGATTCAAACATTGATTGTGAAAATATAGAAAAGAGGAATCTAAGTACCTCCTTAAAATTTAATCCAAACGATGGAAAGGAAAACATGCAAAATTACGAAAAACACTTTGAGCATGCAACAAAAAACGATTCGAATACAAATCAATCGATAAACAGTGAAACCAATGTTATGGATAATAACTCTGAAAAAGAATTACATGAGCCAATCATGCCTGTAAATGACATGAAGGAGGAAGGAAAACAGCTAACAGAAAATGGTACGTTACTATGTAAAGAATATGAAGATACATATGACGTGAATCATAAAATAACTAAAATCTCTAATGAAGATATTAAAAAAAGAAATTTAGATCATCCACATCCTTCACATGAAAGCGAGTCTCTGAGATGCTCAAAAAGTCAGATTGATTTTTCTGATACAGAACAAAACGAGAATTCCAACCAGTCTAACAGAATTTTCTTATCTCAGGGTATTCCTGTAGAATATTATAATGAGAAAAGAAATTCATTATTAAAACGACCTGTATCCAGTTTGAATGAGAATCATGATACGACAGTATTTCGAAAGAGGAAAAAGTATAATACTCGCGCTCACAATCAGGAACTAGCAGAAAATAAAGTAGATTTATTCCATGTTTCTAAATTGGGTGAAGAATCTCAAACAATTGAAGAATTTGATTTCAATAACGACATTGAGATTTTAGAAGAGCATATTGTCAAAAGAGGTAGGAAAGCTTTAAGAAAAAAACGAAAAACTAGTGAAAAGTTGGATGTTGTAACTATATCATTAACAAAAAATAAGAGAGGCAAACAAAAGCCTACAGAAATAACTCTTCATCCCAATAATCACACAACTAAAGAAAATAACAGTATTCTTAAAAAGGAACAATTTTTGCTTGAAAAAATTGAATCTAAACTATACAAAATTGCTTCAGTGATAAAAGGTGAACGATTTTCAGCAACAAGTAAGAATAATGCTCTTAAATTACTTCAAAAAATGAATTCTATTTTATGGAAAACAGAAAAATCTTGTCGTAATGTTAAGGCAAAATATCAGACTGATTCTTCTAATACAATTCTGATTCCTTCAAAATTAAAGTATCTCAGATTTTTTTATGAAAGCCTGTTGATTGAAGCAGGAAATTTTTCAAAATTTGGCAAACAAAAATTAAATGAGGAACACGGTTCAGAATTTTTGCATAATTCTTTTTCTAATTACAAAATAAATGAATCTGCATTATTGAAAACTGGACAGAGAAATACTTCATATGTGTCAATAGATTCTAAAAAGCTGAATACAGATAACAGCATTCGATTAGAACTAAACGTGGTTGATAATATTACAAGAGAAAAAGTCTCAGGATCCGATAATAATTATGAAAAAATTCAATCTAAAACTGAATATTGTCAAAAACTAGAATCTGTAAATACAAGTGAGTCAAACTGCTATTTAAGTAACACTTCACAAAAGACGGTTAAAGCTGCAGGTGTATTTAAAAAATTTCAAAGCTCGAATGAAGACTTACAAGTAATTTGCATTGAAAAAGGAACAAAAAATAATAAAAAATTAGGTGATAATCGTAATTATGACTCAAAGATAAAAAAATCTCTTGTTCAGTCTGAACAGAAAGATAACCTCTCTGAAACTATATCTTTTGAAGAAAACAATATGATGCAGGAGGAACAAGTGATCGAAGAAATATGTTCAGAAGCAATCCATAGTAACCAAAGTGAATTTCATTGCGAATCAGCTGCATGTGTGAGGATGGAAGTAAATTCTTCAGATGAAACTCAGAGTTTAGTGGTTCTAAATAAAAATCAAATACTTTCAACTGAAAAAGAAAATGTGGATAAAATTACAAAACCATATATGAAAGAGAGTGATAATATAATCGGAGAGGAAGTCCTAGATATTTCGAATTGTACTGAAAGTATATACTCTGAATCTGTATCTTTATTGGAAAACTCGACTAAAAATAGATATTGGAGAAATAAAAAACATCTGACCATTCCAGTTGCAAATGCTTTTTGTCAAAATAATATAAATTCCAAGCTCTTTAAATCATCTGAAAATAATTGTTTGCCAAATAATGAAACAAACTTTAACCATGCCTGCTCTAAAAGCGTTAGCTCAATGATTTCATTAGATCCCTGTGCGTCTAATGAAACAATTATAACTAAAAAAGCCAGTTTTGAGCAAACTGTTGAGTTGAACTCATGTAACAAAAAAAGTAATTTTCATAAAGGGATAAATAATGAATCTTTACTTGATAAACAATCTGATAGTGCAAAAATTAATTCTATCAAAGAAAAAAGCATCCCGGCCATCTGTTTTACAAACGAAACTGCAAATTCCGAAAACAACAATTGCAATTCCGTAAATATGAATAATTCTAAGAACTCTGAAAAATGTGACGGATTTAAGAAATCATTAGAAATTATACAATATAACAATGTGAATGATATTTCGGATGACTATATACCTCCATCAACCACGTTCAGCAAACAATTTAATGATATTAAATCGTTTGACAAGCAGCATAATACTAAAAATAAAAACATCGAAAAATTTGCTTCTAGCTCTTTAAATATGTGTCCAGATCAGATTTTACATAAAATACCTTCTCAAAACGAATCAGGTTTAAGGAAACAGCAAAAATATTTGCATTGTAGTATTCTTAATCCCACAACATGTATCCCAAGTGATACTCTTGATAAATGCTTTGATTTGAACACGAATAATATTTCAAAAAACTCCCCTATCATTGTTAACAAGAATCAGATGCCAGTTACTTACAAAACTAATTCAAAATCCTATACTGATGTAAAAAAGAAAATTACTTCCAGTCAAACTGCGAAAAGTCGAAAAATAATTCCTTTACTCGAGCTCATTCGATGCAATTTATTGCAACCTGGAAAGAACGTACTTAGCATACAAATGCCAAAAGGAATCATCCTTGGCTCCCTTGACAGTACTGGTAAAATTACATCAAATAATAAATCATATAGCACACCTTTACAATGGTATTCCGATATTCTAAATTTTTGTCAAAAAGCCCAAAAGCCTTCAAAATCTAAATCCTGTTATGATAGAATATATTACCAAGGTCATACTTTATCATATTTCGCAAATATCTATCATGAGGGTCTGGTAAACTGGAATGCCTCCCAAGAGACTGAAGAATCATCAATAATGTTAGGTTCGAACACAGGTCTCGAGGTTATGCAGAGGTCAATTGCACCCGAGAGAGATTCACTTGCGAGTCCTGCATCGCCGTTATCTGATCCACTTGTTCTAAATCTGTTGAAAATGAAATTGATGCTGATTGGAGACAACGAGGTTGGTCCGATTATTGAAACAGATCAGTGGGACAACATTGATAAGTGGGAATGATGTTGCTACATAAAAACTTGTTTCTTCAGAAAATTTAATTTTTATTTTTGAGTAATGCAAACTGTGTTTTACTTTTAATTTATAATAAGTTTTATAATATTTGAATTTACAATTTTTTGATAATTTTATAAAAGTCTGTTTGTATTAAAAAATTTAGTCCTGATATATGCCTAAACTAATTAAATACATTTGATTTCAAATAAATAAATTTCTTGTTTATTTTCCTTCCTTTTACTTTTTTTAATTCACTTTTTCCCTATGTATATGTTTAGGAAAGAAACTACACCTCTAAAATTATATTGGTGTCCCTATTTTGCTCTAATTTAGGAAATACAAAATTTTATGAATATAAAACTATAATATTTACAATATCTATTTCCTACATCATTTTCGTAATATGAATGTCAGTATCCACCATGTGTTCGAGTATTGAATCCACTCAAAACCCATCGTGTAGGGGGATAATGCTTGATAAACCTGCTGAAACAATATCAACTCAATATACAGAGAGCAGGATGCTATTACAAATATCATCTTAGATAAATGACTGCGATTTGAAGTTAGAAGTTCCGTCTCCAGTAGCTTTCGTTTTAAGTGCGACATTAGAAAAAAAAATCAATCAGACATGTGAACAAACTTAATACCTTTTACGTTAAAACTAAACGAAGAATATAATTTACCTATTATTACATACGAATAAAGTTATTTTGAGCGTATAGCAGAAGCAGTATAAAAATAATTTCACTGTATAAAAATTGAGCATTTTTCTAAGAAGTAACTGTACGAAATTAAACTTTTTTTTTTCGGAAGTATAATGTTGCTTTTTTGCTCAGTTTCCTTTCTTGTATTCTTGAAATAATTATGAATGATGTATAATTTTCTATAATATGTTGCAAAAAAACTTATTTTGATTTATTTCACTTTTCAAAAAGATATTTCGACTATTACCCTCATAGAATCAAATACAGAATTGAGTCAACCTAGAAAAACAGTTGAAACCTTTTATATCTCAACAATCTTTATATTTTAAATTATTTATATTAATGTATAAGTGTCTGATTGTTAAAATTTAAATCTTTAAATTTATGTTGTAACATTAAAATTGCAAAAATAAGAGAATAATTTTTAAGGCAGATGCCATAAGATAGCTAACTTTTAAATGGAAAATATGAATAGAGCTATTCATGTGATCATGAATACTAATTTTTAATAAAAGTACTAAAAGATAAACATTAATATTAGAAACAAAATTTGGTTTGACTTGAAATTGAATTGTTGAAGAAAAACACGAAGGATTTTATAATTTAAAGAGAAACCAATAATAATAATAAAAAACAACAACTTATAATTATCCAAAAAAATTTCAGATTTAAATTCTTGGTTTTGCTTATAAAAATCTTTGCAAAGTGGCAATCTGTTTAATGTTTTAATGTAATAAAATATCAAGTGTAGTTTTGGATAAAAGTAAATACGCTATTATGTAGGGCAATTTTTTAAGTCAGGCTTTATGAATGTAAGTCTTTAACTTTCAAGTTTTAAATGCAAATATATATGTAAAACTTCAAGACATATTTTAGTATGCGGTATCCCCTCTCCCCCTAGCAGAAGCAAGTAATATTAATATATTGCTTATTTATAACGTCGGCCTGTGAAGCAATACGAGAGCTTACGGACTTTGTAATTTAACCTCGATCAAGTGACGAGGATGTCACTTGAGGTGGCCTTCTACTCCTTTAACTTCCATACAATATCACGTATGAACTTTCGACCTCTATAGATTTAATGTGCAGCAATACCACAAATCAATGAGTCCTTAGAGGTAATAACGATTCCCCACGATTCGAGTGCAACATCGCCGGTCACGAGTTCACGACCATGGCCACTTACAAAGCAAGTTGTGACAAGTTTCAGTCTGTCTCAGTAGAAGCAATTGACTTAACACAGTTTAACTTGTCTCAGAGGCTGACAAATCGCTTCTCACTAGACGCATCTATCTCTTTAAGCAGATGATTGCGGCTGTTTAGAATTCTACCTGTATGTATTATTGAAAAAAAAAACTGTCTGCACTAAAAATCACTGTTTTCCTTTCTCCTTTAGAATTACTATTGAAAAAATTTAGTTTTTGGACTGAATTGTTAGACTTAAACCAGTCTAAACTTTAATGTCTAACCATCAAACTGGTTTAAGACAGACTTCTCTAGTACGTTATTTTCCATCAACAAAGTTCGTTGAGAATATTAGGAGTAATGTCAGTTTTATATGAAAATGATATAGGTTACATATTCAATAAATAAGTTTTCAAATATTTATATGCAAGAACAAACAACCAAAATCATTTTTAATTATTAGGGTAAATATGAATATTTCAGAATCTAGAAGCAGACTCCAATAATGATTCATTGGAAAAGTGTCAAATTTTTGAAAAGGCATCGAGTTAAATAAAAATCTAGTCTAATCGTATAAAATTATCTAATACTTTAAAAAAAAATAGGAGTAATATACAATAACAACTTATATACACCTTTTAATTTAAATTGACATTTGAAATTAAAAAAATGAAAATAAAACTAATTTAAAATTTAAATAATGACGAATCGGTTTACATATTTCATAAAATCTCGTCACTTTTTCCACTTTTTTTTCAGTTCATGTATTACCTCGCAGAATAATTCCAAAAAAGGCTCCGTGATAAATGCAATTTAATAACAAGCTCTCTCGGTGCGTTTGAATTGGTGACTCCTACTCTATATCTTACTTGCACGTGAGAAATGGAAAGTGAGCGTAATGAGAAATCAATTGTGCGCGTTTTGCTAAATGCACAAAAAGTATCAGTGACCGATCTTCATGGTTAGAGAGGTCACGTCAATCGCTTAAAGTGTGTCACCTACTTCTTTGCGATCGTGAGGACTTTTTTCATAGCCGTTGATAGGTACAGGGCAACAGCGACATCGAACGATATTAATCATTCATTTTGCAGATGAAGCGCTTCGTCCACACCCAATACATTTACGAAAGATATCTTATATTTGTGTCAGGGAAGAGTAACAGAGCTAATGATTAAACAAACTGAATGTCATCATTACTCAGTACGGCATTTTGTCGATATATTTTCTGCTCTAGTCACAAAAACGTGTAGTG
>BMAV01009445.1:656697-671489 GCA_019973955.1 Trichonephila inaurata madagascariensis
AGTAGTACTCCTTTAGTGTATTCACCCCTCAATGTAATTCCGTCGAATGGTCAGTCAATTCGGAGAAATCAGGCTTCGAAATTCATGCTTAGCTTTTATACGATTAAATTTTAATTTTGCGCAGTGAGTTCGTAGTTTGATTGGTAAATCGTCTGCTTACTATGCGCGAGGTCTGGGTTCAATTCCACCCCCGCGATCAACTTATTTTTCTTCAATTTATTTAATTTTTTTTAAATTAAATAAATATATTTATGAAAGGTTTGTTAAATATTAAATGATATTTTACAAAAAAAATTAGTTACAAATAGTTTTATTGTGAAATACAATATGCAATAAATAAAATATTATACATAATATAAAATAATTTATAAAATATATTATTATCATTAAATTAATTATTTTATAATTAATATAACAAAAATATGTATTTTTATATATTATTAATTTAATTATTTTATAATTTTATAAAATATTTAATAAATCCTTTTCAAATAAATTTATTTTCAAAAAGTTTATTTAAATAATTTTAATAAATTTATTTAAATAATTTCTATAATAAATTAATAATAATTTCAATAATAAATTAATAATAATTTCAGTAATAAACAATAATTATAATAACAAATTAATAATAATTTTAATTATAAATTAATAATATTTCTTATTAATACTAAAATGCTTAATAATAATTAATTATAATAAATATTAATTAATTATAATGAATAGTAAATGACTAGCTAATTTTAAAAATATAATAATTAATTTAATATATAATTTTTATTATTAATAATTTTTATAATGAATTCTTTTAAATATTTTTATTTAATAATTATTTTAAATATTTTTAATTAATAATAATTTTAAACGTTTTTAATTATTAATATTTTTAAATATTTTAATTAATAATAATTTTAAATAATTTTAATTAATAATAATTTTAAATAATTTTACTTATAAATAATTTAAACTCTATATTTTTAATTTTTTTTTACTTAAAAAATACAAAATAATTACAAAAAATATCATTTAATATTTGATAGACCTTTCATAAATAAATTTATTTAATTTAAAAAAATAATTAAATGAACTGAAGAAAAAAAAGTTGATCGCGTGCGTGGAATTGAACCCAAAGCTCGCGCATAGTAAGCAGACGATTTACCAATCAAGCTACGAACTCGTTGCGGAAAATTAAGATTTAATCGTATAAAAGCTAAGCATGTATTTCGAAGGCTGATTTCTCCGAATTGACTCGCCATTCGACGGAATTACATTGAGGGGTGAACACCCTAAAGGAGTACTACTATTACACCAAATCTCGACCCCAAATGAATTTCCTTAGTCGTGCCCTCTCCTTGTAAGTAGGAATTGACTTAAAAAATTTCTTTATATATATATATATATATATATATATATTTCATTCGAGTTACTTAATTTATAGCTCTGATACACATAACATTAAATAAAAATGAAGAACATACTTCTTATAGAATCATAAATTAAGTATATAGTGATAAGAACTCTTGTATGTAAAAACTAAAAGTTTAAGGAAAGAATTGCTTTTGAATAAAGAATTATATGCTTTTCAAGAGCACAATTCCTTAAATTTTTTTTGTAAGTTAACCAACTGAAAAATTTAAGGCAATAAGCAAAAGGGGATTGTACCTGATGCTATCAAAACAGCGTTAGCCTATATGACAATGAATCAAATATGAATTTCCTTGTCCTTTAGAAGTAACTAGGTTTACTGCTGATGCTGGACTTTTCTTTAAGATTAAAGTCATATTTAAAGTTAAAGTTTATGACAGAATGTAATGAAGAACTTTAAAATGGAAATTATAAAAAGTAAGGCTGATTCATTGCAATATCAAAAGTTTTTTGGGCTCATTTTCCCTTCTAAGTAGATTAAAACGATAAAGCTTATTGAAGACTGTGAAATAAAAAAAAATACGGTCACTTATTATTTATATTTCATTTAACTTATTTAATTTATATACTTATTCCATTTACTTATTTCATTTAATAATCTATGAAATTTTCCATATTTTTCAAGCTCATTATTTTGATTTCCTTTGCATCTTTTTACTGGCTGAAGTACCAGACTTGCAAGGATATTGTGAGTATTAATTGCACAATACTCTTGTATACAAATGTTTTCTGTGGTTAAAAAAGTAAATTCCAGAAGTTGAAGTTTTTATAAAGTCCCTATATATTTTTCTTTTCCAAAAAATAAATGCATCAATAAAAAATACAGAGATGACAATGTTTCATATTTATAACTGTCATAAAACGTTACAGTTAATTATAGCGTTGCAAAGTTTAGTTAATAATAGTAAAATATATATAGAATAATAGTATTTTAATATAAATCTTTACTAAGAAGTTATTCACACGTAAGCCATTTAAGTTAATTAATAATATTGATAACACACACATAAATAATTGAATTATTCGTAATTATATATAAAGGCATTACAAAAATAAAAATAGAAACTTAATTAATTGTTTTAAAAACTTTTTTAACATGCAATCAAATTGAAATATTTGATTAAATTCAATATAAAATTTACTCAATAGGAAAAACATCCCCACACTTCGTCGAAAGATTTGACACGGAATACATTTTGTGATCTTCTACATCTTTATTATTTAAGGATTACATGAAAGAAAATGATTAATAAAATAAATAAAGTTGCAAGCAATGTAAATGTACAGCTAAGTTAAAATATTTTTTCAAAAGATGACAAGAAGAAAGTCGAATAAGGAAAAAAAAATAGCTTTTAAGTCTCGAGATAAAACATACGTAATTTCCTTATTTTTTGTTGCAAATAAATTAAAGTCATCTTCTTTAATAGGTAAACCTTAACTTATTTCTTATAGAATCATCTCCTTAACCCCAAAAGAATAGGAAGATATTCATATACTTATTTATTTTTAGTCATTTTTGAAAATTGAATTCACTGCTAGCGAAAAAAGAAGGTACGTAACCACACACACATGCTCTGTTTTACACATATTGCATTATTATCCAAATATCTTTAATATATATATATATTATAAAGTTACTTATTATAGGTACTAAATCAATCAATAAATTATTAAAGTACTTAATTTAATCAATGAGTATTTTTTAATAGTTGAAAACTATGAGACTTATATATTTTTTTAAAAAAACAAACAAGTGTAGTAGAATGCAAGATTTTGTCGAAAGCTGATGCGAAAAAGACGCCGAAAGAGCAATATTTGTGTAAAAAAAAAAAAAGTTAAGTTTTTAAAAAATTATATCCTTTTACATGAAGCTTGATAAACAGAAGTGTATAATTATTCAGGTTTCTAAATGTTTAAAAGTTAAAAAAAATATTTCTGAACCCTTCTACAGTATTAAATTTTTTAAAAACTTTTTAAATGAATATATTGATAAAAATTTTAATATTTTATGTCCAGTTTACTGATTTTTAGTAAAAACTAAATTTATTATTTAAAGAAATGTTACTTTTATTTTTATAGAAGGAAAATTCTATTGTTTTAAGTATGCCACGGACTATCCGATTCAACCTCTTTACATATTGATTTTTTTTCACAGAATGTAAAATGCTTCATCTCTTTCGGGTGACACTTCATAATATATATAAAATCTATGCATTTGGGCCATTTATAAACCATTCTGAAAAAAATTTCTAAATATAGAAATTTTGATGCTGCTGAAATAAAACGCAATAAACAAATACATTTGACAAAATAATGGAAACTTTATCATGCATAAAGAAAGTAAAATTTGTTTTCTTTTTAAAAATTTTATTCCAAAGAACTGTGACTTTCGCGTATTTTTTTTTTTTTTTATGTTACTCTTATGATACCTTTATTTGTTCTTCTAGAAATATATTTATAGAATATTTTTTAATTCCTCAAAATATTGTCAACCAAGAATTCTTAACATTTCACAGTATTATTAGCATTTAAGATAAAAATGTGAGAAATATCTTGATTTGTGAGAAAAAGGAGAAAAAAAAGTTTTATTATGAATAAATTTTTTTAAGGAGAGTTAAATAACACTTTTAATATTTGAACATAAGAGATGGTTAGTTGAAAAATAATTGATAAATGAGTGCTATATTAGCATCGTACTGTAAAGTTGCACGAGGGCTTTTGGCGACGGAACTATTGTCAAGTGACGAGGACGACACCTGAGCTGGCACCCCCTCCTAACTTCCACACTACACCAATAGGAAGACGTTTGAGCCTGGACAAATTTAACTTGCAGTAGCCCCCTCTACAACAGTGGGTCTTCACCGGCACTGGGCTCAAACTCATTATTCGCCAGCCACGAAGCCACACGGTAGCCTAGTGACCTTGACCACTTGGCTATCGCAGCCAAGAAAAATACACTGGTGTTCAAAATTAAGATAATTTTTAGATTTTGTAGATTATCTTTAGAAGTACTGGACGGATTTTAATAAACTTTTAAGACACTTTTGAACTTTTAATGTAGGGCTCATATATCGCAAAAAAATAATCATCCATCATTTAAAATGCACACGCATGATTGTGCGCAACACTTATCGAACTTGGAAGGTATGAAACAGCAGGGTAGGTAGTTCCTGGTTCCCTAATATATGGAGAGAACCACGGACCAACTACCAACACTCAAGTGTCCTAAAAATAGTGGAGGCTTGATGATCTGGGCAGGCATCAAGTTGGACAACCTCACACACCTCTACGTCTTTGCAAGAGGAACTACTGTGAGGTATAGGGATGAGGTCCTGGAGCCCTATGTTTGCCTTTTCACGGGTGCAATTGGCCCTGATCAAATTTTAATGGATGACAATGCGAAGGATATAGAGCTCATCTGGTTCGATGAATTTCTGGAAAGGGAGGATATTCGCCGAATGCATTGGCCAGTTAGATCTCCAGTCCTCATTCGTATACAACATGACTGGGACACTCTGGGGAGAACAATTGCAACTCGCAAACCCCTCCGAGAACCATTCAAGGCCAAAAAACAGAGTTGCTGAACGAGTGGGATTAATTGCCACAGGAACTCGTAAATTCCCTTATTTCCAGTATAAAATCACAGCGTGAGGCCTGTTTATCTGAAAGAGGGGACCATATCCCTTATTAACCAGTTTTTTTTGTTACATTCTACAACTGCTATTTCATACCTTCCGACTTTGGTGAGTGTTACGCACAGTCACGCGTGTGCATTTTAACTGTTGAATTATTATTATTATTATTGCATTATATCATCCCTCTATACATACCAAATTCTATTAAGTTCTGGAGATAATAATTTTGAACAGCATTGTAAATGTAATTTAATTGGTATAAAATATGGTATAGCTATTATTATAAATCTTTTTATTCAACATGTCCTAGTATTATATTTCAGTTTGTTACCCAATGTGCATATTTCTACACTCATAACTCTACGCTACTATAATATATACTTCGGTGAAGAAAAAGAGATTATTCACAGAATATTTGTTAAAATTTTATCATTATGGAGAGTAAAGCCCCGCCCCCCAGAAAAAAACTTTTCCTTTGCAGATAATTCAATTCTAAAGTTTTGTCAAAATTTAGATTCATAGAATTTTTTTAGTTATATTGTGGCATAGTATACCTAAGAAATGACTCGAATATTTTAAAAAAATCAATAAATAGAAAGTTTTCAATCTATGTATGTAAAGTAATAAAATTCTAATCACGTTTTATAACTGTTCAAGTAATATTTTGAGATCTGCTTATTATTAAGAACAAAGATAACCTTGCTATTTAAAAAAATTTTTTAACAGTTTCCTTGTAAATACTACCCTAACCATTTAAGAGTCAATAAGTTATTTCTAAAGATGAAAGATATTCACCAATCTAAAGCATTTAGTTTTTTAATATAAAATTAAAATTAAAATCAAATTAAATTTATTTGTATGTTAGCGATGCGTCATCCTACTACAGAAGGTCGTTCGCACTTTATGGAAAAGATTTTGTATTTTTTTTTTCTCGTTTGCATTTTCAGATAAAACTTTGGCAGCTTCAGAATAATCGTCAGCTAATGTTTTCTTTTGATTGGAATGTAAAATAAAAGATTTATTTTGAAAATGGCTCCCCAAAATTGATGGATGACTCGAAGGTTACGTAACTATGCTCTCCGAGGAGAAATACTTGCATCAAAAAATTATAAAACGGTGTAAAATTCTCAGTTATTGCATTCTAAAAAAAGGTATTTATAATATATTAAATTTGAAAGGAAAAGAAATGTTTAGCTGATAGTAAAAAAGAAAACATGACCACAAAACCTGATTTTAAGACTGTTGGAATGCGGGCAACTGTCAAGAGAGTGAAGTCTCTGATCCTCAAAGATTCATCGTATTGAAATTAGGAATGTCTTCCGCCACTGTAAGTAAAATCATTCATAAAGATTTAAAGTTTAAAACCTGAAGTTAATCTGCTTTTGCCAAAGCAAAATTCTGAAAGGAAAACAAATTCTAGAAAAATTATATGAAAAACATCTAGCTGCTGAAGAATGGAAATATCGGAACTCATTGCTATTAGTGGAGCTCTCGATCATGCTTTCAACTCTTTTAAGGACAATACCTGGATCCTAACAGACAGCAGAAAATCCATCCAATATTTGAAGAATTGGCCAAAAATTATGGACAGTACTGGTCTAGATATTTTAACCAAATTAGCTAGGCTTGGTCAGAGGAAACAAGTATGTCTCCAGTGAATACCACCGCATGTGGGTGTGCCTGGGAACGAAGCAGCTGATGAGCTGGCTGGAAGGGATTGTGATCTCTATAACCGCAGTTCCACTATCTTAACTCATTCGGAAATTCATTCCCTCCAAAGAACTAAAATGAATTTGACTTGGCGAAACCCTCCTGTTCACCACTGGTATGCAGCTAAGAGTCCTGGCCCATCTATAGAGTGCAGGAGTTCCAGGGCTCATCAGACGGCCTTGGTGCGCTTTGAAAGCGGTCACCGGCGTAGTATGACTTTTGTGCAGGGGATAAAAAATCTTTTTATCTGTCCCTGCTCTCTCCCTGCTCCTTCTGCTCATTTTCTGGACTGCTGGGGCATTTCTCTGCGACAATTGTATGAAGAGCAAGACCTGGTGTGTGACACTATTACGCGAAAAGGTCAAATGGTGTAGGCTTTCCTGCTCCAAGGGGTTTGAAAGCAACAACAACAGAATGGTTTGTGTTCAGACTCGATGAGGCATGAGTATATTTAAGTGACTAAAACAAAATATTATAAATTTTCTATTGCTCAACTGACGAGAATGGTTGTACGAAATGGCTTCGTCGGTGTACAAAAAAGTTCCCAGAGAGATTTATGATAGTTGCAGGATTTTGTTACAACAGCAAATTACAAATAAAAAAAAATTCTCCAGTAAAGCCAAAATTAATTCACTCTATTATCAACAGAATGTTCTAGAACCACTTTTTGAAGAAGAAATTCTAGCCTTATCTGGAAAGGACATTGCTTAAGTTGAGCCTCATATGGACAAAGCTTCTAGTCACACACCTAAGTCAATTACTTATCATTTGGCAAAGAAAGTATCAGGAACGGGAATTAAGTGTATATCATTTGTATATTTTTTACACCACCCGTAAAATCTCCTTGCACTTCCGTAATGGATTTCTGTGCTTTCGGTTTATTAAAACGAGCCTTAGGAAAACGGTATCCAAGAACACTGAAAGGTTTTGGAAAATGGTTGAGAGGAATGGAGTAAGATTGGCATGGTAGTACAAAGAAAAAAATTTACTTTCCCGGAAAATTTGAGCTACAGCTATTGTCAAGAATCATCTGACTACCAGATACAACCAAATAGGCATTTATAGATAAAAATTAACTATAAAAATCGTTTCCATAAAGAGCAAACGACCTGCTGTATTACTCAATAAGATGTGTTTTTTCTTATAAAAACTAATCCCACGCGTTTTTAAAATAGCATATATTAAGAATTTAATCATTATTTAGAAAATCGAATAAAAAATAGGACATCGATTGTACATTGAACCCTTAATACGCTATTTCGACAGCCGAAACACGAAAGGAAAATACCTTAAAAACGGAAATAATTTCTGTTTCCACAACATCGCGTTTTCGAATAACAAAATTAACGATCTGAGCTATCACCAACAACATTTTCGGACGTAATGTAGGGCAGTGTTACACTTTGTACTCACGCACTTCGCTACCCATCCATAAGAAATATCGTGCTTTATTCACATTTTACTGTATAAAAAGCGGCATTCGAAACAATGTGAAAGTAAAACAAAAATAATTTCCGAAACCACCTGCCACAGCGCCACCTGCGCGCGATCGGAAACAATATTTTTTTTCCACGTGCAGGTTGCCGTTGGTAACCAAAAAACACTAACTTGAAGTGGCTCGCAACTCACACTTCACCGTGCTTTTCAGTGATGAAGGCAACGTTCGAATGGTTAGTGACTTGGAGACATAGATAAAAGAAGAAAAAAAAGGTTTCGTTCTTTTGATGCCTTTTCAAAGCCAAGTACAGGATCCACGAGTAACAAATAATAGGTATGTTACTTATCTTTTAGAACTTCTTTCACTAAAAAGTCGACGTTTATGATTGAGAAATTCTCACTTTTTGTTTTGAGTTGTCATGTGGCTGTGAAAAAAGGATAGAATTATACTGCCAGATCTTATTAATATTCTTATTTTTTAAAAAAGTGCACGTTATTTAATGCTTCTTTATGAGTATTTATTTCGAAAATAGAATTAAGTTCCTTCTTTAAAAGTGTTTATTTTTCAAATAACATTTATCAGCAATTTAGAAGTTTTTTTTAACGTGTGTGCGAAGATGGAGCTCTTTATATAAAAATATATAAATGAATAATTTTACAAAGAGATGTAAAATCTTTTAAAGGAAAAACTAACTTTATGCGATGCACTGTAATTTTTCCCACTCGGAAACTTATATTTCTTAATATCTATATTAAAGCTAATTTATATACTTCAATTTAAAGGAGATGTTATAAAAAATTCTAAATTTATTTGAAACTTGAAATGAACTTTATGCAAAATATTTTAACAATTTGTGACATACGTTTAATAATATTGCTATAGTTTTTTTATATTATAATTAATAAGCTGTATAATTAATATGTGCTTTCTTCATATCGTGCAATTTATTGCAATATTGAAAATGTTTCATCATTACATAATTTTTTTAAAAATTATTATGTAATTTTGACTATGTTGATACAAATTAAGATACAAAAAGTTCGTTATCTTTAGATGTACTTTTATTCAAGAAATAACGTAAATATATAACCCTTTAAAATAATTTATTTCGTTATGAAAAACATAATGTAAATATATTTTCATATTTTTCACAAATTTCGAAATAAAAAAACGCACAAGTAACATTCATTCAGTAAAAATTTATAATAGTAATAATAAATTACTTTAAAAAATTTTTTTAACCATGTAATTTATGCTATGTAAAAGGTTATTCTTTAATTTTAAAGTATTATTTTTGCATTAAAATTTGTATTATTATATTGCATTTACTTTTCGATGTGCAATATTTGTTTAATGGAACATGGATATAAAAAATCAAGATAATTTATTATTTTTATTCGAAGTTAATTAACATCAAACCGTTTGAAATATTAAAAAAAATCCACACACAACTCATGAAAATATTTCAAATTAAATTTATTCTTCTTTTGCTATTACGGTTTTTTTAAAAAATGAAATCTTGATAACAATTTTACCAATGAGTTAAAAAATAAATAAAAAAGAAACAAGTTCCCCAAATATAAATCCTTTTCTCCAAATAATTACCTGAATACAGAAACACAAAAATTAACTTTTTAAATTTTTAATTAATTTAAATGTAAAACAAGCCTTTTTTTAAATTTTAAAAATTCAAATTCCTTATTCTATTTTTATAATTGGTTAGCATAAGTTTATATAAAAGTTGCTTGAGAAATAAAATTTTATAGTATTTTAAATAAACTTTTGATTTACTCATGTGTGTATAAATGATCTTTATTCTGTATCACCTTATTTAACAAAAGAAAAAAAAATATTTAAATAATAAAGAATGATTTAAATAAGTGGAACCAGAAAATGTTCTAAGACATTTTAAATACCATTACTTATGATATCATTTTTAATGTTTTCAAATCGGTCATGTTTTTATTCCTATTATTTTTTTCATTGCTTACTAACAAAATCCTAATAATATAAAAGATTTCATTTGATTATTCAAAAGAAGTATGTACATATATATGTATATTTTATTTTCAAAATTTTAGTTAACATTTACTTTAACTTCTTAAGCAAAAAAAACCCCGAAGTTTCATTACCTTTCAAAATAAATAAATAAATCGAATAAAACATTTAGTGCCTTTCATGTATAAATATCTTACTAAAGGGTAAAGTATAGCCTATTGTTGAAATTTGGAGTTAAGCCAAATATATTAAATATTAACCATGACTTACGTGTTAGATACTGTTAATGAAAAAAAAGAAAATTCCAAACTTTTATTTTTTTTCTCTTTTTCTGGAACGCAGTCATAGAAAGAAAGGTTATGGTCATTGATTCATAATAATGTATTCTACACATCGAACGGCCAACCAAGATAAAAAAAAATGTCGAATTGTATCTGATAGTTCCATTTGTCGGTATTTTATTTTTTCACTAAGTATATATTAATGGAACTTAATGCCAGATCTGGAAATCATTTCTTTTGCATTTCTCTCTCTAACATTATGAATCTCGGTGGTTTGATTGTGAGATTTTCAGCTATGAAGTCAGATGACTATAATTTGAGTTTTAATTCTTTCAAAAAACATCATGAGAAATAATAAACCAACTCATTATGTTAATTTAAATTGAGCTTTAAAGTCCTCAAGTTGTGTGAAAGGTTCTTGAGTGACGTATCAAACTAAAAGTATCGTATCCATCATTTTGCAAATAAGGTAATCAATTGGTACTAAATAGGGATGTTTTCTGTGACGAGATAATAGAAACCAAACATTTTAATTTATAAATTTTTCAAAACCATGTGAAAGATTAGAATAGGAAATTCTTTTTTAAGTAATTGAGTAGTCTCAATTTAGTAGTCGCTCCCTCAGTCTCTAATTAGTAGCTACATTTGAATACTTTTGTACGATTATTAATATTGACGATTTTTTGATTTTTTAAAAACATTTTTCAGAAATATCAGGATATACTATGCTATCAATCACCAATATTTATATACCAAGTGTTCCCTCCTTCCCTCCTTAAGGTATCCGACTACGGTCGGAACCATGATTTAAAAAAAAAACGCATAAATGTATAATTTTCATGATATTTAGTGTCACTTAGATTAGAATGCATGTATAAAATTGTTTTAAGGACATTATGACAAAAAAAATTATTTAAATACAATATTTTGGCAAAAAATTAACTTAGAATAACCTTTTTTCCAAATGTTTTCCTTTTGTAAAAAATGCTTCAATTGTATTAATATTTTGCCTGTATATAGCTCAGACCTCTGTACAGAGGCTCAACTATGATTTTTGAAAAATTCACATTAATTTCAGAGTTACAACCATTTGAAATAATTATCAGTGTATTTTCTTAAAATTTTTTCCTTCTGTTTTCGTAAAACATGGATAAATTGACTTCCGAGTTATGCACTTCAAAAATTCTAGTTGAGCCTCTGTACAGAGGTCTGAGCTGAATACAGGCAAAATATTAATACAACAGAAGCATTTTTTACAAAAGGAGAACATTTGGAAAAAAGGTTATTCTAAGTTAATTTTTTGCCAAAATATTGTATTTAAATTTTTTTTTTGTCATAATGGCCTTAAAACAATTTTATACATGTATTCTAATCTAAGTGACACTAAATATCATAAATATTATCCATTTACACGCTTTTGCAAAATCACGGTTCCGAACGTAGTCGGATACCTTAAATCAGTACCAATAAAAAATCCAGGATTCGTACTCTCTTAAGCAAATCCTCATTTTGTAAAGACTCTTCCACCAGTTATCGCAATCCACTAATATAATCAGTACAATAAAACTATCTTCTAGCTCAATAATTCTCAACTCTTTTTCTGATGCGATACATTTTTAACAATTTCAAAATTTTGCGGCACACTAACAATAAAATAGGTTTGAAAGAATTTTACTTATCTATAATACGCTATGTAAAATAGTTTACGATAATAATTTCCAATGTTAAATAAAATAATAAGTACGACAAAGACAACAAAATGTTTATTGAGTAATTGATTACAAATGAATTATAAGAATACATTTAATGCGAAATTGAGCTTGATGATTATGATAATTTCATTTATATTTGGTCCGCGCGTAAATATGATGCCACTCTTATTTTGTCATTTACATTTAAAAGTTTCGATCTGTTTTTCATTTTTGTAATTGTTACTGCTGAAAATCCGAATTCACACAAATAACATGTAGAAAATTGTAACACTATTTTTAAAAAGCCTCTTTGATTATTATCGGATAATCGTCTGTAATTTTAATCCAAAATGAATTAATTGAATACTCCAAATGTTTTGAAATTAAATCTCTTTTATTACAGAACGAAATATTTATTCAAATATAATTCATGTACGTATGTATCCGTTATCGCAATTGGATTACGAACCCAATTATTTTTTTTATATTTAAATTTGGGGAGTAATGAATACCCTCTCTTCTCGTGTTGTCAAATGGTCAATGACAATTTTATGAATAGGTGATTTCTATAAAATGGCTGAATGATTCGATTCCGGATATGTTTTGTTTTTCTCAGAGAATAATTAATAATTTTTAAAAAATTTGGTGGCACATGAAAATGCCACGGCACAGTGGTTGAGAATCACTGTTCTAGCTAATGAATCATGAATTCATTAAGAAGAAAATGAGATCTTTCCGGTATACTGGTGTTAAGAGTCCTCACAGAATGGGGCGTGGCTTAAGAACGTGAGAACCCTGTAAATTTACTTCGAAAATTTTGTCTAAAAATAAATGCTATATTTGTGAAAAGTAAAAAACTAGAATGAAAGTTAATAGAACAATTTTGTCTGATTTATAAGAAATTTCTTGCACACAATATACCTTCAGGATTACATGCCAGGTTTCGCTGAATTAGATTTTGAGGACAAAACCTTTCTCTGTTGAGGTTAGTTGTTTTGTACCAGTTGCCTCCATGCATGTTTGTAAAGCTAAAAATACGTTATCAAGCTATTCTACTTCTATACCTTCAAAAGCGACTTCAACAGCATCAATTAATTTCTCAACCTTCTTTGTGGGCTCCTGATGTTACAGCGACTGTATTGCGTTATAAAATTCAAGATCAAGTACATTTAAATCCGGACTATTTGGATATTGTAGTTGCAAATTACATCCATCTTTTAAACATTCTTCTGGGATACTGGGATTTTCCACTGCAAAATGAGGCTTGCTACTTAAATGCATCAACTAATTAGGGACAAATTTTTTTTTACCTAAATGTAGCAACTAATTTGGGAATGAAGGAGTATTATAATTTTTACTGGAGAAATTTCAAACTATTGTTCTATTGGTTTTATACTGTTTTATAAAGTTTAAAAGCTTAGAATACATCCGCTTTGAAAATTGTTATCTTTAAATTAAACTTTCATAGAATGCATAATTTTAAGACTTATTAAGAAAATTAGTAATTATAATTAGTTTTATATCTCTTTACATTGGAAGAATCTCTCCAGCATCGGGAAACTAATAAAATTTCACGCAAATATCTCTAATTTCTTTTAAAACCATCCAAACCTCATAACAAGTGACATATCACGTTTGAACGAACAAGAGTAGCAGCATGAATATGTATATCAGGATTTCCCCAAGAAGTTTGTTTCAGAACATCGCGTGACGTACCTTTTGCTCTTTTGCTCTCTAACTAGAACAATAGAGCCACATTCCGAAAAACGACTTAAGCTTTTGAACGTGACCTATATCTAGAAGATCCAAGGTTGGTTAAAATAAATTCCCAAATTCAATCCAAGACAGCCGAGCACGTCTTGCCAGGGCCAACGATGACGAGGTATAAGCACGCGAATTAAAGAGGCCCTAGGGACTCTGTAGTATAATGAATTAAGTAAAAGGGCTAAAGAAATGAATAACAAACTTACTTAATCAGGTTGAACATTCTACAGTGCTATGTACAACTTAAGAGAAAAAACAACATATTGGGTTATATATCTTACTTTGAAGTTTTAAAAAAATAATCTGTTGTCAAACCTTTAATCCGCAAATTTATTTTAGTCCATTTCTGTTGAATGTTCTTGTGCGATTATATATTATATTAAATTATTTAACGAGTTGTCGAATACCATGAAAATAAAAAGACAAAGGACTCCAAAGTTTAAAAAATTTGGTTTGATTTTTAATAATATGACCGCATTTGTTATTGTACCTGTTTACTTAACTTAAAGGAATCCGACTACGTTCGGAACCGTGATTTTAAAAAACTCATAAATGGGTAATTTTCATGATATTTAGTGTCACTTAGATTAGAATATATGTACAAAATTGTTTTAAGGACATTTTGACAAAAAAATATTATTTAAATTCAATATTTCGGCAAAAAATTAACTTAGAATAACCTTTTTTCAAAATGTTTTCCTTTTGTGAAAAATACATCTATTATAACAATATTTTGCCTGTATATAGCTCAGACCTCTGTACAGAGGCTCAACTATGTGTTTTGAAAAATTCTCATTATTTTCAGAGTTACAACCCATTGAAATAATTATCGGCGTTTTTTTTCTTAAAA
>BMAV01009445.1:702355-737278 GCA_019973955.1 Trichonephila inaurata madagascariensis
GCCGCTTCACAGCGAGATCGCACCGGTAAGAATGCGCTTCACTACTGCGCTGAGAATGTCGACGTGGACTGTGCCAGCCGTGTCCTCGCAGCAGCCCCCTCTTTGCTCAACGCTGCAGACGACGAAGGATACACCCCCCTGCACCTTGCAGTCATTAGTGGCAACAAGTCTATGGTGAAATATTTTTTGACGAAAGGAGCCGATTCAAGAGCCATAGATAGTGAGAAACATTCGTGTGTTCATTGGGCAACAGGTGAGAAAATTATCATCTTCAGATACGTAACGGCACTTTCGGCAATAGTTTTAGTTTGTATCTTAGACAGTTGTAGATTATATTTTTTTAAAAAAAATCCGGCAAAACGTTATACTGATATAGTTTTTTAATATTGGTGATAAGATTTTCCATTGAATAGGCTCAATTCATATGACGTCACAGTCATATGATAATGATAACCACATGTTTTCAGCCAATCAGTTCAAAAACTCATGTGACGCCATAGTCACACAATAAAAGCAAATATGTGTTTCCACCTAATCAGTTCATGCGCTTCGTTGTTGCCAACTTTTGATCTTTTCAGAAACTTTCTCTTAAAAAATACAAATTTGCTTTTACAATAATGCACATGAGAAGACAAAATGCCTTTTATTTAAAAGTACATGCATAAAATAAGATTTTTTTATTATTATTTTAAAATCTTTTGAAGAAATTTATTTTTTATAACATTTGAACATTTTTACTCAATTGTAAAATTTGAAATTTTGCCCAACTTTTACAAATAGAACAACAAGTATAATTAGTTGAATGTCTGCTTTGGATTCAATGGAGAACACGTGTTTGTCTTTATCATATGATCGTCGTGAACTGAGCCCATTAAACGTTTTGTAAGATTTTTTTTCCGAAAGAATTTTTAATAATGTATTTCTGTTAATATGCCTTACATAATTTAGTGAATATAACTTTATATAAAATTATTATTGTGTATTTTATCGTAATTATTACATTTTTATCTTAATATGCATTTAAAATTGATAAGCTACTCCCCCTGCCCCCTTGAAGTGAACAGTGACCGCGGTAGCATAGTGTTCATGACCAGTGGCGTAATGGAGAATATTAGCGGCCCCTGCAAAATGAAGTTTGGAGCCCCAAGCCTATCATAAGGGATTGCTTGTTTAATGTCAGTCAGGCTTTGAGTCCCCTACTGCCCTTGGACTCCACCGTGGCATGGGGGTTTCGGGGATGTACATTACACCACTGGTCAGGGCCAACTGCATGTCATGAGTTCGAACCCTAGGGTCACTAAAGACCCAACGTTAGAGGAACTGACGTACGTTAAATCAGTTGAGGATCAAAGTCTTCAAGTTGGCGTGGTGGCGAAGATAGAAAAGTGGGATGTTGTCAGATGTTATCTTTGTCACTTGACTGTTCAAAATTAAGAGGTTCATCGACAATAGCCCTCGGGTTCTTTGATAGTGTGTTGTTAATAAACACTCACCCATTTACTGAAGTAACTAATAGAAAATAAAAAAATTCCGTCTATGTATTAAAGCATTTTATGGTTCAATAGCAGGAAGCCAACATTTTGTATAACGTTGAGTGAGTGAATATTAACATCGCACTGTTCAGATATACGAGGCATTTGTCGGTGGACCTCGTAATTCTGAACCATGGTCAAGCGACGAGGATGACACCTAAGCTGGCACCTCCCTCTTCTAACTACCACACCAACGGGAGGACGTTTGAGCTTTCGACAGATTTAACGTGCACCTCTCTCCTAGACGGCGGGTCTTTAGTTGTACTGGGCTCGAACTCGTGACAAGCCCACTTCGATCTGATACCTTGACCACTAGGCTACCGTGGCGCTGGATACCGTTGAATTAAAGCGCATGTAAAACTAAAGTAGGAAAACCGTGTATTTTTTTTCTCGTTACATTGAGGGGAGAAAATTTTCTCTTCTAAAAAAATTCTTTCATATTGCAATTCGCCATGAATGCGTTAACTATGACCTTACATAATAACTGGCTTGTTAAAATATTGAGATTAGTTAAAATACAGTAAAAAATATTCATAAAATTTCTGAAAACTGAAGTCATTTGAACTGCAACGAAGTTGATAAATTATTTCAATAAATATGGAAAACAAATTTGTCTGTAACGTTAACTAATTAGAACTTACTATAATACCAATGCAAATTTTCTAATCAATAATTGAATAATTTCAGACTACTAAACACAGAGCCACAGGAACTTAGTGGTTACGAGACAATATTTTTTCAGTATGGCAATATTTTTTCAGTATGATTCGTGGGCTTTAAGTCGTGAGTCCCGTTGAATGGAATATTAGGTATTGATACCCATTATGAAAGTAATTGGAGCTTAAAGTCCTCACATAGTATGGAAGTTACGATAATTAGATACCACTCATGTGGAGCGAAAGTTAAGGTAATTACATACCACTTCAGGTGTGGTCTTCATCATTTGACATTGGATCAAAATTGCAAGGTCTATAGGTTCTAGTTTCAAGTGGCACTAGAAAAGAGGTAATCAACCTTTTTTTCTGCTGGGCCGCATACATATGTTAGCTATTTCACACGGGCTGCAACATGAGGTTAAACGGGGGAGGGGGGAGGGATGCTTTAAGACCAAGATAACACTAGAAATTTAAAATGTGGAAAATTGATCAAAATATTATGCCTCATGTGTTGCTTTTTTTAATTATTATTTTTTATATATTTTTTTTTAGTCACTAACACTAAATTAAAAGAATTTAAGAAACGCTCCTTCACAATTTTTGCATCAGTAAATGGTTTCATATGATTAACAATAATACAACAAACTTCATAGGATGCCATTGTTACTGCTGTGACATAACCAATGACGAAACACTGTATTGCTGTTGCAACAAATATTCAATAAAGCCTTTTTACATCTCTTGAAAGAGATCTTGGTGGGAAAGTGCCATTGAATGATTTCTATTTAACGGTATACAATACTTTCGGGACAAATCAAACAAGTACTGATCCATGTTTGTTTTTCACTGCAAAACAGTCAACCTCGAAATCATTCGAATATTTTTTGCTTGTAGGGTATAAAAGATTGTAAAAAATTAGTTCCACCCATAAAATTGTCGCTACTCCACTGTTGTCTGTTATCACTAACCGTAACAGTTCCAGACAGAAAAAGAATATCAATTCTTACCCGTTCGACACCGACAACAAAGAGCAAAATTGATACATTTGATTTCCTGACAAAGAATTTTTCAATAAATTTTTAATACAATGTTCTTAAATAAGTAAATTTCTCAGAGCAATGGGCCATGACCGTGCCACTTGAAAAGGCTCGGTGGACCTCAGGTTGAGTATCTCTGCACTAGAACAACTCTTGGACTAACAAAGCGTATTATAAACATTACGATAATTAATGGAATAAGGAAAAAATTATTTTGTCTTAGATGTTTTCTTATAGAACTCTTATAAAAGGAAGTTAAGTTTCGATTTCATTAAACATCATTTGAAAAACTTATTCGTCTGCATTATAACATAAACATATTCTGTTATGATATTTTAACTTGAAACGATATCAGTTTATTTATTTGGATTACTTAGTATCCATAAAATAAAACTCTCAGAAAAAGAAAATTTCATATAAAAAAAAACGTACATTACAGTATGCTTTAAAAGGAAACGTGTTTTTTTTTTTTTTTTTTTTTAATTGTTTTCCTCTTTTTCGGAAGACTGTTCTAGTATTACTCAATAAAAAAATAAAAAAAAAACGATGAATGCACAATATTTCCAAAAAGTAAAATTTTGCATTAAAATGATAATATTCATTTACATCTTTTAAAAATCAATTTCTGGATTTGCTGACTCTCTCATCACCATTATAAGATATTTCTAGATTCTAAACACCATTAAATGCAACTTACGTATTTCAAAAGGATTTTTGTATTCTTAACAAATATACGTTCGTATATTAACTTTGCCACTATGACTCCCCAATGGGATCAATTCATGACGGTCACATGATAAAGACAAACACGTGTTTTCAATTGAATTCAAAACAGACACCAAACTAACGATACTTTTTGCTCTATCTGTAAAACTTGGTGAAATTTCAAATTTCATAATTGGATAAAAATGTTCGAATGTCATAAAAAATAAATTTCTTCGAAAAATTTTAAAATTTAAAAAAAAAATCTTATTTTATGCATGCACTTTTAAATAAAATGCATTTTGTCTACCCATGTGCATTGTTGCTGTTGATATATTTGTATTTTTTAAGAGATAGTTTCTGAAAAGATCAAAAGTTGGCAACAACGAAGCGCGCGGACAAATTAGCTGAAAACACACGACTGCTTTTATCATGTGACTATGATGTCACATGAATTGAGCCCATTTAGGAGTTCTGAGTTCTGTCATTTAATATTAAATGATGACGACCTCAAATCAAAATCAATTACAACTAAATAGCTCGTGTTTCTCCATCAACTCATAATCAAAAATTAGTTACGACATTGATTGTTATTAATGGCATTTCTTTTCACAGTTAGTGGTGATTTGGAGTGTCTAGATCTCCTCATCAACGCCGGGGCTGACCCTTCTACTCCAGACATCCACGGGGCTTATCCCGTGCACTACGCCGCTCAAATGTGTGGGCCCAACAGTGAGATGGGCAACGACGTGAGGGTGGGTTTTCTGGTGCTCAAAAAGTTACTCTCTAGAGGCGTGGACGTGGCTGTCACAGACCGTGACGGTCGACCACCCCTGCTCTGGGCAGCCAGTGGAGGTGAGTTGACTGTAGATAGCTTCATTTGCGACGAACATAAGTAATGATTTATTATTGCTCTTGTTGATAGCCATGAATGTCGTGTATAGGATAAATTATATTGTTTGTATTAAAGCAGGGGGTGGCCAACCCGCATCACGCGTGCCACAGTGGGGTACGGTGGAGTCGTAACAGGGGCATGCTAAGACGTACTGAAAAATTAAAATGTTTGAAAAGATAATAATAAATGGCATTTTTTTTTACAATTCTACAAAACTGCGGTTGTCTCAGACAAAAAAAAACCCCTCAAAACTTGGATCAACATATGTTTGTGAATAAATGTTTTCTGTTATGGACATAAAATCAAAATATCGCTCAAAACCTGTTGATATTCACCTAAAACAACTTAATTTTGCTTGTATGTTTAAGAGCTAATCTTAATATAAATGACTTGATAAAAAATACAAATTGAAAAGCTGCATTAAGTACTGACTGTTTAAAATTATTTTTTAGAATTAAATGTTTCAAGTTACTCGTTTTTACTTTATGCCTAACTTAACTGATCTGAACTTGAAAAAAACAATAAAAACTAAGTTTGTACTTTGCCTTATTTATTATATTATTTTTAAATTTTTACTACTTAAGCTTGCATTAAAAAAATGCTATTTGCGCGTAAAAGTCTCATAATAAGTTTACAAATAAAATTTTTTTCACTTTTTGAAGTTATACTTCTTTTGGGGCGTTAGAGAAATAGAGGATGAGGGTAAATTTTTACAATGCGCGCTCACACCGTCACGGATACGAAAATGCTTTGTCTAGAAATATACAGAATGGGGCAAATCATTCCCGTCTTCAAAATCCTCAAAAAAAATTTTCTCTTCACTTCCTTGAAGAATAAGACTCCCGGGTTTGTACCGGGGACCACACACTCGATCTGCAGTCGAATGCTCTACCACTGAGCTATATCCCCGCGTCAGCTAACCTTTGCTTTGCGTTCCGTAAGAACGGATACGAAAATGCTTTGTCTAGAAATATGCAGAACGGAACAGATCATTCCCGCCTTCAACTCCCTCCCCATATTATTGGTCCTACTGTCCCTGTGCGGAGGTGTTTAAATTTATTTAAATCGTTATTATTTCAGGTTTGGCTGGTCCGATTGACTGAAGGTTAGTATCGTTCAACTCTGTGACCGCCTTTCGTCATTGTCCCAGCTTGCCCTGCTAAAGATTTTTAGAAAGATTTTAATCTTGTTACGCCAAAGAAGTATAACTTCTTACGTGCGTACATAAGAACACACACACACACTTTTTTTTGCTTGTTGGAAAAGTTGGAAGTGGCACGCATAATTTTTTTTATCAGGTAGTGCCACTTTTTCCAAAAAGGTTGGCCACCCCGTATTAAAGTCAATAGAATGAAATAGAAAGATTGACGATATATTGGATCACAGAATGTTTTCAAACTGTGCTGGAGAAATGGCGTTCTGTTTGGCTAATGTATTTTCGGAATCTTTGCTAACATGTATTTTTCTCTTAATGAAGAGTAAATATGGGTTAATGTAATATTCCTTTGAAGTAAACGAATGAATATTTTTTCTCAAATATCAATGCGAAAACTTAGCTTGGATAATAAGACATTGTATTTTATTTTCTTTAAGTTCAGTTTCTTTTCTTTTTTAAAAAAAAATATTATTATGGTTAATGGATGCATTTCCATTCACGCATTCTTTTTTATATTTTATTTTTTTGGTTCGAGAAAACATTTTTTTTTATTGAAAGTAAGACAAATTCGGTCGAAAAATCAACTAGATAATATAAAATAGTAAATTATGTGTTATTTTTAATATTTGACTCGTTGAATTTTGAAATTTATCAAAAAATCCTATTTAAAAATGATGAATGGCTAATTTTTTTTTTATGTAGAGACTGCTCATAAGTGCTACCAACATTTTGTCACCATCTTTAAGTTTTTTTAATACAAGGAAATAATTTATTTCCTTATACAGTTGTAAATTAATACATTTTTAAATTGTCTATTTTTTTAAAATTTGTTCAATAACTTAATTTTTTAAAATTTATCAATAAAATTTAAATATCGGTCGAATATTTTCAAATATATTTTTTCAAGGTTTTATTACTAATTATATATATATAATTTCTAAAAAAATAAATTGGTTGTGACATAATTTTGTAAGGAACTTTTAAAGTTCATTGTCGATTTTTGAAGTAGATAAATTTATTAAATCAGTGAAATATATGAAATCATCATTTAATTATTCTAACTTTAATATTACCCATTTTACAAGTACCATAAATCTTTCAAAAAATGTATAAATTATTTTCATCTAAATTGAATAATTTACTATTTTATATACAAAAATCATCCACAAATATTTTTATTTTTAAAAATATTTCCATTTCTATGTAAAAGAAACATTAATTTAACTATAATGCATTGCAACATTTTTTATTTATTTTACAAACGTTATTTTAATTTTTTTTGTGTTTGCTTTCGTTATATTTTTATGCAATTATAGCTAATAAGTATACCGAATCCTAATATTAAACATTATATATTCGATCTACATGAGATTAGTTAAAAAAGAATCTATTACAAAATTCAAATTTATTTTACTGTTTAAACAATATGCAATTCGAAACATGCTCATGAAAGTAATAAGTGGTTGCAATACTGAATTTTTTCCCTCTGCATTGTAAAATGAAATTTCATCAAATTCACACGATATAGATTTGCAATTAGAAATAATAAATTTGTAATTGCTAAATGTAAAGTCCAGTGGCTGAATGGTAATGAATCGCGCTACCACGCTCCAGGTCCGGGGTTCAAATTCCGGACTGAGCAAGGTCAACTCAGCCTTTCGTCCCTTTATCGGATAGATAACTGAGCACCAAGCTTGCTTGGGAACTGAACACTGGAGATTTCGCGTTAGACTGACCACTTGACCGAAACTTCTGCGCTTGCACCCCATCGCCTAAAGTCACATGAACTGAGATAGGCACAGTAGGCCTTGACCCTCATGGGCTGTTGCGCCATTGAGTTCAGTTAATTACTAAATGTTAATATTTAGAAATAAGCACTCATATTTACTGATCGATAGATATATAGAGATATTACAGGCCAACTGAATTTTGGAAATTATAAAATATAAATAAAAGTTCTTATAATTCGAGTACATGAGAGAAATATTATTATACAACATTTTTTTACAATTCAGTTTCAGTAATTTGGAATAATGCAATAAATGATTAAGTTAATAAAAGCATTAGAAATAAACGTGAAAAAATACACGATTAAAACGTTATAAAATCACTTGATTTAAGAAAAGGATGAGAAAATTAACATAGTATTGGTTTTGCACTTATCCTGAAATGACCAGGTAGAAAGTTCAGTTTAAGAAATTTTGAGCCATTCTTTCCCAATGACTACATACCACAATCAGCAGATGAAAACCGTTTTATTATTAGTATAAACTTTGCAATATATTATACTCCGAAGTTTTTTCAAGAGACTCAAGAGTGGAGTTCTATTTCGTCATGGCAAAACTGTAACTTTTATTAAAATTCATTCCTGGGTAGATTTAGAAGTTTAACAAGAAGCCTTTCCCAGCTGAATATCTAAGCACAATCTAGTAAAACCCCAAATAGTATCAGATGATCATACAGCATAGCTTGATATTGGGGAGTTCCCATACTACCCGAAAATTCTTTGTGAACCATGCAATCCACTATGGGTAAAGATTAAGGCACTCATACGGTCCCTTTCTCAAGTCATTCCAGTAGTGTCTGTAACTATCGGGACTCTCAAGGTTAAATTTCTTTGCTCTCGATCTTAGTGATTTCTTCATTTTCATATAAATTTTGCATTAGTATTTCATTTAAGACTCTTCCAAACTGTGACATGTGAAGTTTTTCTACTGAAAAGTTTCGAATTTTCATGAGTTGAAAGACCTTTTTAATTGATAGCTGAATGTCGATTTTTAGTGCTGTCAAAATTGTTTTTCTTTCAGATCGTTTTATTTTGTTTTAATCATCTTTTCTAATTAAAATCTTGGGAATGGAAATTTCAGAGTGCTTCATTAACTTGGATATCTCTCCTTTACATTTACCAGCATCCTTATAAAATAAAATTTTTCTCACTTCGTACTCTTTACCCCATGCAATCTTCAAATAAATTGGGGATGACACAATTAAAACCAGCACTATGCTTCACAGGGAATGCTTTCGCGAAATGCTAACGCATGCGCTGTATAATGATTATAATATGATATATAATATACTACTTTTCTCAGATGGTTTTATATATCTTAAGAAACGCCTTGCTTAATTATCAGTAAAATTAATAGACTTTAGTCAAATTTAATTTATATATATATATATATATATTCATAATAAGTCTCCAGTTTAGTCCAAAGACTTTTTTGTATCTACATTTGTTATGTCTGGGGAATTCAAATTTCTTCCTGCTTTAGCACTGTAGGTTCTAGTACTTCTTCACTGTTATTTTATATATAATTTTTACAGTTGCTATTATTACAGAAAATATTTCGTAGCCAATCTAAACACACACAAAAAAAACTTCTTACTATATCTTCTTTAAGAATTCTCTAATTAGTTAGTGGTCTAATAATAGAGTTTTAGGCACAATATTGAGAAAAAAGGATTGTAAAAATGTTACAAATTTTGTTAAAAATTTGTAAAACACATTTCACTATTTAAAAATTTCTTTGAAATTCAAGTGAAGATGCTGATAAATCCTATGTTTTTTAACTGTACTATTTTCAAAATTGATAATATTAATAAAAATGGAGAGTTTAAAAAAATAATCGTATGTGAAACATTTGAAAGAACTAAAGCGAAATAAATATATAAATTTCAATGAATATCTAAAAATTAAAATATCAACAAAACAGGATACTAATTTTATATTCAGATTTTATATTCTGTCCTTTCGTCTGTCTTTGTATATGATTTTCAATAATGAAGGAAGTTCGAATCGAATTTCCATCAATGCTTATATAAAAACAATATAAAAGAGGTAAAACGTAATTGAACTCCGTATTCTTAACCATGAAATAAGTGAAATACGATAGTATATATCTACTTCCGGTGAACTTATTTATTGGGATCTATTTTCCGAACCAATAAAGAAAAAAAAAAGAGTTAAGTTTGAATCCATTATTTATGTAATTTTTTGGAATAATCATGTTTGGCCTTTGAAGAGTGTTCGTTACTATGGAAGTACTATTGTGACTAATATGCTTCTCCCATTATTTTTTTTCTACTCAAAAATCAATAGAAGTTAGATTTCATACTTAATTGTTGTATAAACGGTGGAATTCAAGAGTTTTTTTTGTATACACATTGCATTATATTCACTTTTTTTTAGATTTCTTTTTTGCAAATTATTTTATTCTGTGTTCTATTTCACCTTCATCCCTCAATATTGTTTATGCAAATACAAAAAACAAGGAAAAACAATTTTTTTTAAAGTCAATTCTTACTTTGTTATAAAAACTTACTGGCATCATCTGTTGCAGATAAATCTAACTTCGTCAGAAATATAAAGCAGAATAAATTTAAAATTAAAAAATAAAATTTAATGACTGAATTAATATGTGAAAAAAAAATCTGTATTAACATCAAGTGCCATCCACTACAAGTTTAAAAATATATATTTGAATTTCAGTGGATGAATAAAAAGTATTTTATTAACAATTGAAAATTTGAACAAGTAGAAAGAGAGTGAACTAATAGTAGGAATTGAAAAAGTTAACACATTTTCTAGTTTAAAACATAATGTCTTTCTTTGATGCAGTCGAGAAAAAATTGACCATGTGTGAAATAATTTATTTCCATAAAAAATTGGTTCTATAATTGCTTTCTTTTTACTTGTATAAATCTAACTTTCTGTTTATTCGAAAAATTTAATAGCGTTAAGAATGAGGTTATAGTCTAATAAAAGCAAAATGAATTGAATAGAACAGAAACCGTTTAATCTTTTACTCTCTATTGTGAATAGTTTTTATGCTTAGGATGCGGCATTTTGTTGATTATGAAGTAGTAAAATTTTAACCAATTACTTAATACTGACTATGTGTAATTTTTGAAAGCTATATCGTAATTCTTATAAAAGTATCACTCCTCAGTTACAGTCTATTATAAGAAGTACAAAATAAATAAATAACTTTCTTAGTTATAATTAAAAGATATCTTGCTTAGCGCGATTTTCAATATAAATTTATTGGAATTTTGCTTGGAAAAGGTTTTTTTTTTTTATTTTGAAAAAATCATATTAAAAATCCTGCCTTGTTTTTTATGCATGCATATTTTAAGCATATATATCACTACTTTAATGCATATCGTATATTACATTAAAAGGTACTTGATTATATCAAGAATGTAATAATTTTTATGTATACAGATCATTTAACAGATATGTTGTTAGTTTGTACCCTTAGCAAAAACCTTACTTTGGAGCCTAACATTGCCGGTATTACATATTACTCAATGATTATTTTACAATTCTTTCCTAATGTCGACAAATGCTCTCTGCAGTGTTGTAACTTTTGAAAACTGTAAATTTCACTGATATTGTTCAAGTACTATAATATGACACGAAGTGTTCTGTTTTCAACAAATATCAAAACTAAAAAACAGTTAAAGGCATTCGGTGTTAATTTTAGTCAAAGCTAGTTTGTATTTAGTCAATTAATCTGCAATGCATATTACTATATTCTCAAAAGATCAAATGTTTCGATCCAACTAAAATTACTTGCGTAGTAACCTATGAGTGGTCTCTCCTTTTGAAAAGCGCTTATAAAGTAGTAATTCTCAATTTATGTTGTTGTATGATCGAAGAAACCAGAGCTAGTAAAACGTACTGTCCTTCAGGAAGCAGCGACGCTATCCTTGCCTTGGTCAAGATGGAAGCGGATGTCAATGCTGTGGACCGAGATGGATTGACAGGTATGTAAAAACCGAATATACAATTAACTACTTGAATGATGCAGTAACGAAATTATGAATATAAGTGTTATTAATATTTTTAAAAATAAATAGAAACACATCACACTTTTTAATGTTCGACGTAAACATTATACTTTTACCACTCTATAACCGTAATAATAATTCCGATTTATCCAAAGCAAACTGTTTTAAAGAATACTTACGTATTACATACGTAGTAGGATTCACAAGTTCCCGGATTAAGTCTATAACTTAAAAAATGTTACCTATTAAACTGCTGAAACATATCCTCTTTCGAAATAAAACCCTTGAGTAACAACACACTTTTGCCATGGCTTGTAAAGGTTATCGAAACATTTCTGGATTCCATTTTTAAGCCATGTCCTTTAATTTAGCCTGCGATGCACTCTCAACTTCGTTTGCAGATTAGTCTTCGTTAACATGCGGGGAACGATATGTTGACACACCCTATGCCTGTTAAGATCCTTAGTCAGAACCCATTAACACGTGGCCGAGGATATTTCAACTGATTTTGCTATCGTTTGAAGCCTGTACTTGCGTACCACCGCATAAACCTTTTTGATGTTTTGAGCTGTAAGGGAAGTCTGCGGACGCGCGCGTCCATTGCGTTTGTTGTCTTCGACACTTTCCCTGCCTTCTCTGAAACGTCGATGCCCCTCAAATGTTCGCGTTGGTGATAATGTATCACAGCCTTACACATGCTTCGAAATTTCGTTGGTCTCCGTAGCACTTTTTCCCAAACGAACACAAAAATTAATATCCATTGTTCTCTCAACAAACGCCATTTCTTTCAATTGCCGACGACTAAATACGACACCATGGTGACCCACCGACCCCGTGTTTTGGAACAGACTTTTTTTTAGAAATGGGGAAGAATATGCAATAATATCACAAAAATGTTGTTGTAGTAGCTCTACCGCAAAAAGTTTCCAAGTTATAGGCTCAGTCCGGGAACTTTTGAATCCTACTAGTATTATATTATAAAATTTACGTCTAATTTTGCCATTATTGGAGTACTGATAAGTTTTGTGTTTGAATTTCTAATCGTATTTTAGAGAAATTTGTGACAGAATCTGTTCAGACATTGTATTTTTAAAAAATATATATGTAAATTATTTTATTTCATTTAGTTTACCTCAGATTTCTTAAGAAATGATGCTGGAGAAATCTCAGTTGCTTCACCTAAGAATGTTATTGCTAAGTTTACAAGGTCAATTTTTATATGATCTTCACCATTAAAAACTGAATTAAGATCATCCATTCTTTTTAAAAAGTGCTGATTGATAGAAATCCTCTGTGCTTACAATAGAGAATTAAACTTTCTCAAACGACCTTCTAAATATTTATCCATTCACTCAAAATTATACACAACACTGAAATAAATTTAAAGCTTTCAATACAAACATCTCTCTGAGTTTTGAATGCATTAACATCCTTAAAGTACTTTTAACAATCCTTAACAAATGATAACAAAACATCTAAATTTAAGGTGCTGAATAATCTCATGAAAATTGTCTTGTCTTTTTGCTGCAAGCCAAATTTCAGTTCGAAGTTCTTATTTAAGGTATCCGACTACGTTCGGAACTGTGATTTTAAAAAAGCGCATAAATGGATAACTTTCATGATATTTAGTGTCACTTCGATTAGAATACTTGTATAAAATTGTTTTAAGGACATTTTGACAAAAAAATTATTTAAATGTAATATCTCGGCAAAAAATTAACTTTGAATAACTTTTTTTCAAAATGTTCTCCTTTTGTGAAAATTGCTTCTATTATAATAATATTTTGTCTGTATATAGCTCAGATCTCTGTACAGAGGCTCAACTGTGATTTTTGAAAAATTCATATTATTTTCAGAGTTACAACCATTTGAAATAATTATCGGCGTTTTTTTCTGAAAATGTCTCCCCTCTGTCGTCGTAAAACATGGATAAACCCACTTCTAAGTTATATATTTCAAAAATTCTAGTTGAGACTCTGTACAGAGGTCTGAACTATATACAGGCAAAATATTATTATAATAGAAGCATTTTTCACAAAAAAATATTTTGAAAATGGGTCATTCTGTGTTCATTTTTTGTCAAAATATTGTACTTAAATAATTTTTTATTGTAATACTATTCTTAAAACAATTTTATATACATTCTTTAATCTAACTGACCCTAAACATCATAAATATTATCCATTTATATGATTTTGCAAAATCACGGTTCCAAACGCGCGTAGTCGGATACCTTAACAAATTATACAAAAACATCTAAATTTAAGGTGTCGAATAATCTTATGAACATTGTTTTTTGATGCATATATTGCCATGTACTCTGCAAGCCAAATTTCAGTTCGAAATCCTTATTTAATTATTATAAATTCATTGACCTTATTTTGTTGTTATGAATCCAATGTAAAATAATGGTTTTGATTACCACATAGACATTCACTTCTAAAAAGCTATGAATTTTTAGTTATAAATAATATTGCTACAATGGGGCACAAATAAATTTTAAATAAATAAATACAATCCCTATTATAACCACGAAAGGAATTTACATTTCAGATTATATGCATGCCTTAACCCCTGCGTATTGCCCTAAAATTACATATTTATATGGCTTAATCTTCATGGTGTTACATTATTAATGCCAATCAGTATATTCTCAAGTTGATTCATTGAAGAAAGCATGGTCATAAAACTGCGCTGAAATTTGATTGTATTTTTATCTTAATTTTCTTCTAATTTCTTGTTTAGCCCTCCACTGTGCTGCGAGTCGAGGTCATGTCGACTGCTTAGAAACCTTAATTACTCTGTGTGGAGCAGAAGTTGACAAGGTGGATGAAAGTGGATGCTCCGCTTTGTTTTATGCTGTCACTCTGGGGCATGCAGATTGTACAAACCTCCTCCTTACTTTTGGCTCACAAGCCAATAGACAGGATAACAAAGGCAGAACGTAAGTTTAATTATCATATTGCCTCTGTTATACAAAGTGTTAAGAACTCGTCTTCCCTGAAGAAAATTTAATGGATATTATCATGTAATTATTTTACGAAAACGATTTTAATAATTTGTATCGGTATTTTTTGAAATACTTAAAAACACATTTGTTTTTGTTCTTTTCAAATTTAATCAAACTGTTGATTTGTTTGTTTTTCTTTGATTTAACTTTGTAAAACAGTTTCTTTTTATGTTGGAGTTCCTTTTTTGATTTAATCTTAAGATTCTCTGATTTTGTATTAATATTTCAACTGAAATCAACACAAAGCAAAATATCATGATCATGAAAGGATTAGAAATAAATCACAAGTGAAGTATAATTTATTTCATAATTTAATTATGTGTTTTCAGTTTGAGATTTCATGTCTCATTCCCCTCTTTGAAATTCACGCAAAGAATATAAAGAAGTAATATATGTGCAAGTATTAATTAGCATTGTAATCGCTGTAAAAATAATATTTTTAACTAGAAAAAGATATTGCACAGCGATTTTTGGTGCCGAGTGTGCACTAGTCTAATTAAAATTCTTACGATAAAGAAAAATGTTTTCTTTTCTTTAAGAAATAATTCTTTTCAAACACATTTTTAAACTTGCGTTGCTGGCCATCCAAAAATGCTAATCTAGAACCAAGAAAGACAAGAAAAATCAAATCAAAATTTATCAGAAAAGCAGCATATGATACAGATTTCTGCGAGATGTAACGAGAAAATCATACTGAATACTTCCGCTGCTATTCAATTCGGTATTTAATGAAAAAAGGCTCTGGATATCGTATTGAGGTATATAAGCCCATGTTACCTTCCCACGTGTTCAACGTTGAACTGATACAAAAGCGGGTGGCGTATGCTCATTTATTCGGCTCCAATCATTGTTCGATTAAATTTGATTAGAAATACAGTAGAACGTCGTTTATCCGGAGCGTCAAATATCCGGACCAGTATTTTTGTCAACTACATGTAATGTGTATGAATACGTTTTTGAATAGTGTAATACTCAACAGTTGTTTCGCGTGAGGCCAAAAGTGACGGGAAAACCCAAGACCAGGAATTTTGGGGGAATTTCAGTTGTGTGTGTGACTTGGTAATCATCTGCGCGGAATATTAGATCAGTTTGCTTCCAAGTGAGGGGGTAAATACGTGCTCTTTTGTTGAGTTGTGAACAAGATGTGTGTTTTAAATGTACAACAACAACGAAAGTAGCAAAGCTCCATCAAATGCTGACGCGTTTTCTGCGTTAGAGACAGCTATGGAGTGGTGTGAACAACAGAGAGCTGTCCTACTCAACTACTGCTGCTGAAGAGAATCAGAGACCTTGCAGCGAAAAAACGAAGATGTACAATGGTACAGCGAAAAATAAGTGATTATTTTCCACAATAAAAGTAAAATTTCGACATTTTGCATCTATTTTGTTTTTTTTCTTCAACCACATTTCCCTCATGTGATGATTTTCAATATTCGTTTAATGTCCGGTTTCATATACTTCATGGATCACATTCGGTTTTCGGTTATCCGAACAATCGCGTATCCGAACGGTGTCCGGTCCCAATTGATTCGGATAAACGACGTTCTACTGTATTTTCTTAGAGAAGACAAGCCAAGGCAGCAATGATGGGAGCAAAAGAAGTCGTGAACATTGCGTGCTACACTTGGTCAAGAATTTCCGTGTTGAAATGTGCCGCAAATAAACCCTGAACGCAAGTGAGAATAACACACGTTCATATCTCAGAGACATAACGCTGTCTGGTCATTATACCGGTAATGCATGTTCAAAGTTAGGGAGGGAAATCCAACTAACGGGCCAAAAATGCGTACAGCAATGCTTAAGGTAATATGAGATAGGATTCAAAAGTTCCCGAACTGAGCCTATAACATGGAAAAATTTTGCAGTAGAGCAACTACGATAACATTTTTGTGTTAATACAATCTTCCCCCTTTTCTAAAATTAGTTTCAAATCACGTGGTCGGTGGCTTGCCACGGCGTCGTATTTTGTAGGTGGACGCATTAAGCCGTCGGCGATTGAAAGAAATTGCGTTTGTTCAGAAGATAATGAATATTAATTTTTGTGTTCACTTGGGAAAAAGTGCTACGGAGACGAACAAAATTTCGAAGCATGTGTAAGGCTGTGATACATTATCGAAAACGCAAACTTTGAGTGGCTTCGACATTTTAGAGAAAGCAGAGAACGTGTCGAAGATGATAAATGTTCTTGACGTCTGCAAACTTCCTCACCGCTGAAAACATTGAAAAGGTTTCTGAGGAGGTACGTAAGTACAAGCTTCAAGGAATAGCAAAATCAGTTGGGATATCCTCGGCCACATGTCAATGGATACTGACTAAGGATCTTAACATGCATAGGGTGTGTCAACATATCGTTCCCCGCATGTTAAACGAAGATCAATCTGCAGATGAAGTTAAAGTGGCATCGCGCAGGTTGAATTATAGGACATGGCTATAAATTTATTTCAGAAATGTTTCGATGACCCTTACAAGCCATGGCAAAAGTGTGTTGTTACTGAAGGGTCTTATTTTCGAAGTAGGATGTGTTTCAGCAGTTTAATTGGTAATATTTTTCAAGTTATAGACTGAGTCCGGGAACTTTTTAATCCTACTACGTAGTTAAACAACTTCTCCCCATGTCTCCAGGCTCTAATTGGATCATTGCAATGTTGCAAACAGAAGCGTCATTCCTCTCATGTTATTCGGTTGTCCATGAGCACAGTTCCACGCGCCGATGCAGATGAAAACGTCTGTGTTTTGAGATAAAAGTAATCGCAGCTATGGACGCTTTGCAGAGATTCCACTGTGCTGAATACAACGTCGAATGGTATGTGCAGACACCAATTGTTGTGATATGTTTCCTTATGTGGTAAAGTGATTCTTCACTGCCATGTGTGTAATATTCTTGTCATCACGTGTAGTGGAGCGGTGAGACAGGTGAAATTAGTGCCATCAGTCAGTCGTATCCTTCTGTAACCGCGCTTACATCATTGCTACTTGGTTACATCTCGGAAGGATTATCAGCTTTTGTTTTAGCAATAGTTATTCTTTTGATAAACCTAAAAACCTGCTTGAATTACACTAGAATTTTTTTTCGATGCATACTAAAGTTGGTCACTCAAAATAATTGCAATAAAAAGAGAATTCCAGTACTTCAAAATGGCATTTTATTCTCTCTTTCAATAACGCTTTTTAGACACCAATGATGTGTGTCTGTGTTGAAATGCTAAGAATTTGCTTATCCCATCACGATAAAAATTTCACGCTGTCTGGATGCTTTCTTTTTGATGTTACATAAGGGTTGGCCAGTAATGTAATTTTAGTTTTAAAAAGGTTTATCTTTTATCCATATCACATGATGTTGATGTATTTAATAGTTTATCACTGAAAAACAAATTTTGTAGTTTGGTAAAAGTTTTATCCTTGAACGTTATTTATGAAAAAAAAATCATTACAAAGAAATGCATATGAACCACAGAACTACAGTAAAAATATTTTAAGAAAATTGTTGTTTATTGATTATTGATGCCGCTAGTATTGTTATAAATTTCCTTTCGTGACGGGTACAAGTTCGTCATTTGAATAAAATATTTCTGAGCAAAACATTTTATTCAAAAAGAATATAAGTATGCTATTTTCAATGTATAGTGAATTGATTTCTCGCATGTCGTATTATTTAGTTTTCTTATTAGAAACAATTTATACCATATTTGAATTGTATGTACATAGATAACATATTATTAGCTGGTAAACAAATATGCATTAATTTTTTGTACCGATAGGCCGGCTCATTGTGGAGCTGCAAAAGGACAGTTGGAAACTCTGAAAATTCTCAATCATCACAAAGCTAATTTGTGGATGCGGAATTCTAAGGGAGATATGCCTCTGCATGAAGCTGTCCAACCAGGAAGAAAAGGTACAAAATACTATTTCAAAAGTTGTTACTAAATTCTGTGCTCTCCAAAACTAGTTAAACCAGTGCTTCTCAAACTTTCAATATTTGCGACCCAATCTTCAACCATAATTTTCATCGCCTCCCCCCCATCCATACAAATTACAATGTATTGAATTCAATGCTACTATACTTTGACACTAAAGCTACAATATGACATTTTCTTAAGTGCCACCGGCGTATATAAACGTTTCACTCAGCCAAAGCGTTAATTGCCCCGGACATATAAATACATCTGTCGGAAATACCGTTTTTTCTGTGCACTGCTATCTATAAACTTATTCCGAAGTCTTTGGAATGCAATAAATGCACCTTGACAGTGATTGCGATGGATTTCCTTATTTATCCCCCCTCCTCCTAATACATCACATCACATACATTCGCCTATGTGGAAAACGACGGCATTGGGGAGCGAATCGTGTAATTTTTAATCGACAGTTAATGGATTAATTATAAACCATACAAATTATTCATATAAATTTTAATTTTTGTGTATAATTTTATAGACAAGCCCAATGAGTCATTAGTAATTATTAAACTTGTTCTTAACTTAATATTGTTAAATTAATTATAGCTGATACATTTCTAAGTGTATTATATCAGTGCAAATGTTATTTTTTATTATGTTAGAATGTATTTCGTTTGATTACTTTCTGTAAATTAATAATTTTTTTTAAATAATCTTTTGTTTTCGATTTTTCGTTATGCTCGCGTCTTCCTCGTAGAGTTATCACGGCCCCTTAGGGGGGCGCGCCTCACAGTTTGAGAAACGCTGAGTTAAACCATTATTTTTAAAACTTGATACTTGTATTACGAAAGAAGAAATAACAAAATGTTTCACTATTTTTCAGATCTTGTTGAATGGTTGTTGTTACAACATCAGGGATCTGTTAATGTATCCAATTCTAATGGGCGAACGCCTCTCCACATCGCTGCTATTACTAATAATGTGGACATGTGCAAAGTTCTTATGGATTACGGAGCCTTTATAAATCCTGTTATGAAAAACTCAAAAGTAATGTTTTAGTTTTACACTAGAACACATTCAAGTTGATATTAGCAACTCTCCATAAAAGATTTTGATACGTGTTGAAAAAAACTCGAAAAATTGACTCCCGAAAACTAAATCAACATTTATATGTAAAGATGAAACTAAGTTTTAGTACATAACATTTGTATTTTTTCAAGTAATTCAATCCAGCCAAAACAGAATTTAAAAAAAAAAAAAAAATAGAGTTATTCAGAGAAGCATTCAAAGAAAGGTGTTTTTAATGATGAACCATATGTAGTCTCCTCACTCATTCATTTAGTTATAAAAAAAATTCAGTTTGTTAGAATATAAAACTGAGAATTTTTTTTTTAACATTTTGAGTTATTTATTCCCTTTTATAAAAAGGGAAAATTCTCAACATGCAATTTCAGCACACATTCAGTTTTAGACATCCTGCAAAGGGGACGCAAAAATCATAGTTTTCTTTATTCCCTTTCTACTGTCAGACATATGAATCGAAAATTATTTCAACAATTACAGAATAAAAAAAAGGAAATATCCTTTTCCTTTTTAATCTTTCCTAACATTTCTAAAATTTAATTACTTTACGCAGTGAATGATTCGTAAGACCCTTATTTATAAATATAATTCTTTTGTATATTTCAATGGATCGATTTTGAGCATTTGTTTGTTGAATATAAAGACACGAATATAACCTTACAATGCTCTTCGATTTTTTTTAGAATCAGCTTTTAACCCCACTGGATGCTGCTCTTCACAGGGGCAACCGAGGGTGTGCCAAATATCTTAACCTCCACGGAGCTTTACCTGCTAGTAAACTTTTGGAAAAACGAGAATATAACCGGTAAATAATATTTTTTAACTTTTTTTAAAAAAAAATTATTGGTGTTGTTGTCGTGTCCTTCCCGAAGGGAAGGAATGAATGTTGCCACAGCCTGAGACAGGTTGGACTTCTAGATGTACGCCTGTTGTTGGCCGTAGCCTTGATCCCCATACAGGTGACAGTTTTATATTTTTGCTCGGTTCCACCCCAAATTAGAGGGAAAACACCCTGGGGGGCAGGGATTTCCTACCTCTCTTCCTCTTCCTCTAACCTTATAAGAGGACTCGTGGCTCGACATCTATTTTAGAGTACTCGTTTCATACTCTCTTTATCATCGTCTGCTTTTATTTAATAATTTATATAACTCTAATTTTTCTTACTGTTTATTTTATTTACTGAGACAGATCGGTGTCTATGAGGTAGCGTACCTGCCTCATAAGCCTAAGGTTGCGGGTTCGATCCCGGCTGGAATCGATATATTTTATCGATGAGAAAATCGTAGGCATGCATGTCATATGATTATGTAACATGTAAAAGTTCCCTTGAGTATCAATTTGGCTCTGATACTCTCGGCAAAATTTAAATCATGGCAAAATGTAGTATCCGACGAGAGTTTGAACTGAATAATATTCAAACGTCATAATTTGGTAGCAGAAGCGTCACTAGGTGGTGTCCCCAATAAAATTACTTCCACTTTTGGGGACTTGCCGTATCTGGAAATGGCCTAGCAGCCAAAATGCAGCCCATTGAAAAAAAATTCAATCTACTGATATTTAATAGATTGGTATAATGTTTTTTTTACAAAAGTAAGCAGCCTTTTTATAATAAATCTCTATGTGAGAATTCTGCAATTGACTGTTAGAATTCGAATTGATATATGTTTTTGACATATAATAGAAAAAGCTGTTGATTTTATTAATTAATTGCATTAGATTTTCAATTTCAAAAATTTTTTTCAAGATTTTTGTTTGTTAACATGTGAGTGAATATGTGTTTGTGTTTGTTACGTCCTAGTTTTAATTAAAAAGTTTTTGCTGTGTGTTTCGAATTGGTTTTATTTGCGCCATTTATCGAGAACTGAGCTACTCAAACTAAAACGACAAATTGGTCAGCTTAAAACAAAAAGCATGAAATTACTTCACAGTTTAACATTGATTGAATAGATCAATAAAAGCTATCGAATAATTACTTTTAACTATGATGAATAATTTTTTCGTTAAAATGAGAGGAAGAGATTAAAAACAACCTGAATAGCTTTTTATATGAAGAAATGCTCTAAGAGGATTCTTATATAAGAAGATAAGAATCTTCTTAGTAATATAAGAACTCTTATTATTACTTTTTACGTTGTTTTTAATGCTTTTTTAAATATTTCATGTAGCTATTCAATATAGATTTTGTTTTTATTATTTTAATTTAATCATTAAATTAAAAAAATTTCGGTTCCCTTTCACATGTTTTTTTAGAATTTTTGAAAAACATAATATCCACTACATATCTCATTGTACTGTATCAATGTCGGGAATCAAAAATTACTGAGCTTTCGAATTCTCAATATTAGATAGCATAAAAACATTATATATTGAATGAAAATGCTTACACTTTTCCCATAAAGAAAATATACTAAGAAACGGAAGTTAATAGCGAGGCAATTATATTCAATAAGCTCATTTCTATTATTTTAACACATTAGAAATTTCAAAACTTATATCCCTTCATACATTCTTTCTAACAGGTTCACCGAAGCTCACCTTTCCAATTCCTTAGAGTTAAGTCCTAATGCTAAAAGGAACTTGGTTCGTGACACATCAGCTCAAACAGAACTGCACTTGAAAGATGTCGACATCCAAGCTCGCGTGGATCTAAAGTCTGCCAGTGCGTCAGCGGATTTGAGCAGAGGCACTACCCCCATCGGCTCTCCATATGGAAAAAAGAACTTCAGGTGTTCGGCAGTAGAAGGAACTGGTAAACCAATTATAGCCAAGGTTTACGTTCACACAAAGCGCTCAAAGATTAGACGAATGACAAGGAAGTCTACGGCATATAGAAGAGACTGCCCTGGAGAAAAGGTTTGTTTGACTGGACTTTCTCTCTCAAACTCTGAAACAAATTATAATTGAAAAGAATAGGAAAAGTGGGCAGCTTAGTAAAGCTGTGTTAGCCACAACATGTAGTTCGGCGAGCCTTATCTGAAGTTTCTAACACCTCAAACCTTGGAAACTATTGTTCCAAGTGATTTTTTTAGACCTTTTAAATCGGACTTTTAATTCCTGAATGCTCGGTAATCAAAGGCTTGTGGATCGAAAGCCACAATACGGCTCTTCCAGCCAGTGGTAGGGGGCCGGCCGCGGTAGTTTAGTAGTTATGGTCACGAATTCGTGGTTGGCGTTGTCGAGTCACGCGTTTTTGTCTTGAAGCCACTGAAGGCTCGTAGTACGGGGAGGGACTGAATCAATCTAAGTCTCAGCCGGGGCTCACGTTGGTGTGGTATGTAAATTAGGAGAAGGGGGGGTCAGTTTAGATATCCTCGCCACTTGAACTGAACTCAGTGGGGCAACAGCAGGAAGGCCAAGGCCTATTGTGTCTATCTCATTTTTCGTAACCTTAGGCCCTGGGGTGCATGAGCAGATGTTTTGTTCAAGTTTCAGTCTGACGCGAAATCCCCAGTGTTCAGTTCCTAAGCAAGATTGGTATTCATTTATCGATCCACTGAAGGGATGAAGAGATGAGTCGATCTTGCTCAGCCCGGAATTTGAATCCCGGACCTGTGGCATGGTACTCAGCCATTTTAAAAGAAAAAGCATGAACATTTTTGTTATCCTTTTCTTTTCGTTGTTGAAGACAGATAGAATAATATCCGTGCATCACAAGTATCACACGCGCGGTCTTACAGAAGTAAATAAAACAAAATAAAATAAATTAAGTGGCCTCGCCACTTAACCAAGGTTTAAAATTATGAAGTTAGTCATAAATAGCCCTCGTGTTGCTTTAAGTGCAACGTTTAAGTACTACCTCACTCATTTTTAGTAATGTGATGGAGGTGATGTAGTGATAAAGATACCAGCTTAGTACAATTCTCGCCATATCTAACCTTGAAATGGAATTATAAAATCTCACATCAGTAACTGTTTTGGGGTTTTGGTGCAATACAAATAAATACTTAACACACACGCAAAATTTTTAAAAAGTTAACCACACAATAAAAGGAATTTAAGAAAAAATGTGCCACACATCTGAATCCAAAGTTTAAGTAGACGTTCAACTTTAATTTTTAATTTTTTGCGTTTCAAATCTTCTTAATGAGAAGAAATCTATTTAATTTTTGAAAAACTTTGTAACAATTATGTTTTAAAGTTAGATTTAAATATAATTTAAACCTTATTCCGTGCTTTGAGTACCAGCATTTCCTTTTGTTTGATTTTTTCTGTTGATTCAAACAACTTAATAGATTTCACCAAATCCTGCAAAATGCCGAAATAACTGAATGGATTGCTGAAACTTGAAAACTCTTTCACTGCAATAAGTTGATGACACCAACAATTATTTCTGTAAAACATGGGAGGGGGAATTACAGAAGGGGCGTTATCAGTTGGTACCGTAAGGGTCGATAAATTGGAGTTCTAAAGATTTATTTTCTTAAACCTCTGTATGAAATAAGGATATAGTGGTGTTGAGAACTGCTTGTGAATTTCTCATTAAATAATACATTACCACACCTGATCAAAGTAACCATTTCATCTAGTATAGAAATAAGCCCCTTGAGCGGTCACTTTTTTTGCCCAAAATGTTAAAAAAAAAAGGCATATTTTCTTATTTCATATAACTAAGCATAATTCTTAACAGAATGTAAAAATGGAAGAATTTTATCTTACTTTTCAATTTTAGAGTTGTTATACTATGTTTTATTTTATAATTGTGGAACACAAAAACCTCTAAATGCTTGCTTTCTATAGGAAAACTGTGCATGCTATGAAGAATGCTTCATACATCTTAAAAGAATTTCTCTCATCCTTTCAAAAAAGTTTCATCTTTGTACTTCTTTTTCAAATGGTTGAGGATTTTGTGTGTGTGAGCATATATATATGCACACAATTGAAGCATGACGTAATACTGTGACATAGCCATCCTGCGATAGCTATGTCTTGTTGGATCCGCGTAAGCTAGAGGTGTGGGATTATCTAAAAGATGAGACATTTTGTAATTCTTAACACAACTTTTATTAAGAATAACTTAAATTACTCAATTCTAAATAACAACTTTCTTTAAGTGAGAATAAGCCACAAATTAAACTGAATATTCAAGTCAGATCGCACAACTAGATCACTTATCTTAATTATATTTAATTATCTGCCTAATCTAACTTCCTATACAAAATATTACCTTTTATTGAGTAACCCTCCTACCTTGGTTGAAGACTCTCCTATTCTGCTACTTGTAGATAAGAATACTCAGGCCCTATTAATCTTTCTTATAATTAATATTTTTAATGAAGATGAGCGTATCCTTCTTCCTTGGTTGTAGGTCGTCTAACACTTGTTCCGAACTGTTCTGCACTAAGTTATCTCTAAGATTGCCGTCCCATCTCACTAAACCCTCTATCCTTTTAAAGTATATCTTATTTGCATTTTTGCCCTGTTTCTCTTCTTGGTATTGGGTTGGAAAAGTTTTGCCATTAATCGTGGCCGTCAAAGAACGTAGGAGTTATGTTATAAGAAGAACGCGAGAGACGTCACAATACTAAGTCTTACATTGCAATGGAGACAGAGATAATATCGGCTTTTTTGGATTATCTTTCCCTTTCTTCTCAGGTAACGAATTGTACATTTCATTGTCAATCCCTGTTCTTTATCGAATATTTTCAAGAATCTAAATTTCTGCCTCCAATGAAAAATCCCCGCCTTCATCTCAAAGAAAATCCCGGATGAGAAGCATTTCGGTAACATGGGCAAACTGTGCATTTCTTAAAAACATTAGCACTAATAATCTCACTAAAAGAATTTAAAATATGGGCAAATCAGATAGGAAGAAGAAAATATCAATACCCGTACAGTGTACGGGCAAACCGGTTGTAGCCAGCTTTCAGTATAGCCCGGATGGTGTACGGGCAAACCAGTTGAGGGGTTAAAAGAATTGAATACTTGAATTCATTTCCTAATACAGGTTAGATTACATGATGAAGTTTTAAAATATAATTTATTAATATACCGTGGAATCTCTTAGCGTTCTAATAAAGTTTTAATAGTGAGAATATGATAGCGAAGAGTTTTACCGTAGTTATAAAGTTGTTACATATTTTGTCGATTTTACTCTCTATGAGCCGTATAAATATTAATATAACATAAATAATATTATGTATGCGTGTAGCAGAAAATTTTTTTTATGCAGTCGCACAAAAATAAAATCGCATAAAAAAAAGGACCGCACAAAAACAGGTTCTACTGTATTTGTTTGAATACATATATTTATCATATATTCAACCAGCCTTTAATGCTAAAATTGTGCAAAATCATTAAGGTATGTGACTATTTGCGACAACTTTTTTTTAAAAAAAATAGAGATATGAAAATTTTTTTGTGATTTTTAGATTTATTTGGTACATTGTAAGAAAAAAAGGCTAAAATTAGGAAGAGAAAAATAAATTATTACTACTAAAATGGGTAAAAATTGACAAAAAACTATATAAACGGGGCCCGCTCTGTACAAATAGTAAATCAACAAATTCTCAATTTTTCAATTTTGATGTATTTACTTTGCTATTTCTTTTTGAAATGATCTTCAAGATAGGAGATATTTTAATTTTTACCAGTACTACAGCACTTTATCTTAGTTATTATATGAAATTGCTTAAAAAAGCAGTGTTTATATTCACATAAGGGACTGTAAATTTTGTAGTAAAACAGAGATTGACAAATCTGAAAGTTTAAACACTTCCACTGTTATACAGAACGTATACTAAAAATTTCAACAAATTATTTAAAAAACTTTTTGAGGAATCGCTATCCACGTTTGAGCTTCTCGAAAAAAAAGAAGGAAAAAAAAAAAAAAAAAAAAAACCAAACAAAAACTTTACCAAAAAAATGCATTTTAAAGTTTGACATCTTATGTAAAGTTATGGCATTTGCTTTTACTAAAACACTTGTAGTTTTTGTTCTAGTGAATGGAAAATAAAAAACTTGGTATTTTTATAAAGATAATAAAATGGCCTATTAATTAAAATCATAAAAAAAAACTTTGTCAATTTCTTTAAAAAATCTTGATTTTAGGGTAGTCGGATACCTTAAGTGTCCAAAACGCACAAAACCATTTGAAGTAAGTTAATAAAAGTATCCTACTTTATTTATCTTTATCTGACTTATTTCATATTTGTCCCGAAACTCATGTAATAATTTTTTTGAACTTGGCGCTTCATTCTTAAAATAATAAAAATGATACATAAACTGTTCTTCAGCTACAACTACATTTTAATGTCATAAACACATCATTGGAACGAATTTAATTATTTAAAAATTACAGAGAGAACGACGTAAATAAATAATAAATAATTGATAATTAAAACAGTTAACAAACCTCTGTATTTATATAAATCCGAGCTAAATCGTACTGTCTCCTGTATGGTGCACAAGGCTACGGTCAACGACAGACGTATATCTAGCCCCTTGCCATGATGAACTTCATGGGCCTCGATCTGACTACGTCAGACAGGTGGCATTAGCAGCAACAACAACAACATTTATATAAATATTTCAAACTTTTTTTTTGAATATCTATAAACTTCATTTACGTTACCAACAAAATTGTAATTTAAAATCAATGTATCATTTTACTGTCTCCTATTTTTATTTTTAATTGCTAATACTATTAAAATAAATTAAATTGATAAATAATATTTTTGCTAGAATTATGCAAATCATTAATTATGATATTAGAGTAGTGAGTATAAAATTTACGTATTCTAATGTATTGATAACGATGAAAAGGATCCTATAACATCATTTATATTAATAATATAAACATGTGTATAAAGATGGATATTTTCAATGTATAAATTAATAGCATGTTTTCATCTTAGTTATCAGTTTATCCACAACAAAGAACAAGTGTCAGCTTTCAAGAATCGGATAACAGAGCTTCCAACAATCAAGGTGAAACAGAAACACCTCATCAGACAGATCACGAAAAAGAAGTACCTAGTCGGAAAGCTTCTCAACCTGTTCTCTACGAAGAGCAATTCCAGTCAGTTCCAGAGGAAATGGCAGAAATAGAGCAGGACGAGGACCAAGATAAACTAACTGAACAAGAAACAGATAACGGTCATTATGATAAAGAGCCAGACAACAGGCATTATGACCAAGAGACAGATAACGGGCATTATGATCAAGAGTCAGACAACAGGCATCACGAACAAGAACCCGGTAATAGACATTATGATCAAGAACCAGCCAATGAGGATTACGATCAAGAAGCAGCCCATCATGAAGAAAGGAATGATGATAATCTTGAAAGAGATGAAGACAGGTCGCATCTGCTTTCTGTAGAACAAAGACGACGATCGTCTTTAAGGACTCAAGAATACGACCTGGAGAACCATTCTCCCTTATCCAGTATACGGAGTCTAGAATCTACTATCAAGGATTCAGGGTTCAGTGATGATGTTGATCGGGGTCATCAGCCATCGTCTTCAGAAGATGATGATGATGACAACGGTGGTCATTCTGATTCTGAAGCTAAATATGGTCGAAGAAGAAGTAGGCGGCATATTGCCAGGTATGTTGTCAGTAGTGGAGCAGCTGAGACATTCCGTTTGGAAGAAGATGATGAAGAAGATAAAAAAGTCACTGTCAAACCTCGATCTTCAAGCTTACCTCACATGAGAAAAAAGGAAGAACATTTTGAGACATGTCCAAGGCTCTTGAACAGACCAACTCTCACAAAAGAAGTCCAAAGAAGCTTAAAAAAGTGAGTATGTAATAAACTATTAGTAAATATTAATTATATATACAGATACTATTCAATGAATTATAAACCCAAGATAAATATTTTATTTGACAAGTTTTTGAATGGATTCTTTTGGGCATTGAGTTAACATGCTTCTGGAGTGTATTTACGTCTAGAGAATACCGTGCGTTGGCTATGCAGTTTTTTTAGATCTTGTAAATTAGATGGAAGTTGAAAGGAATTTCGCGGAAGCGTCTTTCCCCTATATCCCACACATTTTTTATGGCGTTCAGATCCGGGCTATGCGGGGGCCAGGGAAGGTGTTTGAAGTCAGACTGATGTTCGGTCAACCAATTTTGAACACATTTGGCACGTTGCATAGTTGTATTATCGTCCATGAAGTATCCATCACTGTCAGGGTAAAAATGCAACATTGCAGGGTGAACTTGATCTGCCAATATATCTCATAGCTGTTTGTTTACCCTAGAGGAAAAACCAGGGCATCACTTTCATGCCATCAAGATATGCCCCATATCATGATACTCCCTCCAGATCCTTTGCACAGTGCGAGTAAGACAAGGTTGATTCCCGACTTCGTGGGGTTCTCGCCGAATTTGATGTCTTCCATCAGTGCAAAACAAGGTGTAGCGTGATTCATCCGACCACATTACTCGTTTCCATCCTCAAATGTCCAGTGTCTTCTTTCCCGACACCACTGCATACGAATTTTTGCATTTAAAGCAGAAATGAGTAGCTTTCTCAGAGGCCCCGACTATATATTCCTATTCTCTGCAATTCTATTCTCAAGATTCGAGCTGAAATCTGTTGGGAAGAGCCTTGGTTGACGATTTGTGTCAGTTGTAGCGCAGTAGAGTCTCTGTTATGCCTTATAATTCGTCGGAGACGACCCGATCGAACATTTGGCTCGAATCATAGTTACGTTTTCTAGAGACTGTGGGTTCTGATTCCAACTTTTGAAAGCATTTGATATGGCTTCTTTTGAGAACCTAATTAGATTTTCTATTTTCAAAGCCAAGGCTACTGCTGAACGGGCACCAACAATTAACCCTTTTTCAAATGGTGAAATATCTGTCGTTTTTCTCATTTTACTTCATTCATCGTAACAAACACTCTCACGCCTTATTTATACTAGCATTCTAAAATGCATCCACGTTATATAAAAAAAATTGCATACTTCATCCCTTTTCACGCATTTAAATGCAAATCTCAAAGATTTCTAATTTATTGGCCAATGTGTGTAAATTAGTAATGAAACGGATAAGGTGAGGCATTTGAGACCTTATTGGTAAACTAGAATTGACTAAGCAATATATTACAGCCGGTGGTTTCTATGGGGTAGAAAATTACGTTGTGTAAGAAATGTATAAGTATACACAGTTTATCTTTCAAAAGTACAAAAACTAAGTTTAATGAAGACTGATAGTTGTTTCTTTTCCTATTATTTTGTCATCATATTATTTATGTTGATATAAAACTGTAAAATCCAAAGTATTACGTACATCTTCATTAAATTTAACTATGTATTTTAAATCGCTAGCATAAATAATGAAATGATTTATAAAAGTAACTAAAAGTTGCGCATTGACCTAAATCATAAGTAATAAGTAGAACTTCCACCATTAAAGTTAAAGCAACAAAATACAATAATTTTTTAAAAAATCCTTACTCTTTGACGAAGATCCTTACTCTTTGAAGAAATAAGAGATTTCGTACATTTTGATGTTTTAAAAAAATAAAATTACTATGCTTTTTTGAAAAAAAGGATCTATAATGTGTTTGTGTACAAAAAATAATAGCCCTTGTAACTAAAAAATTCTGTTTATAATATATTCTATCGCAAATTTCTTTAAAAAAAGGGAAACGTTTTTTATATATAGAGAGAGAGTGATTTTTTTAAAACTGACACTACTCAGAGACACCTGATGCTTGATCTAACAACTGCAATTGCACCAAACTTGGTTTAGAGACTAATGGTTACATGTGGGATGCAAGATTCCGTGAAGAAAAAAATTTAGTTCCAAGAACCACCGATAGAGTTAATTATGACGCTGCTGTCGTTTACCAAGACAAAAATTTACATAGAAAATGGGTGTGAAAGCAAATCCTTTTCTATGCGACAACCACACCAGTAATTTGGGCAGTAAAACATGTAGACAGCTCCGAAAAATACAGGGTGTTTTTTTTAACTGACACTTTTAGAGCTACCAGTTGTTCGATCCAACAATCGAAATTGCACCAAATTTGGTATGGAGATTAATAATGAGATGAGAAGAAAGATTCCATGAAAAAAAAAATTCGTTTCAGAAATTGCTGATAGATGTATGTATGACTTGTGCAATCTAAAATGTGTTACAATAAAAAGAAAAATTAATTCATAAAAAAATTACAGTGCAATATTATGCCTTACTTATTACATTCAAGGTGACCACCGTTCTTAGAAGCTACAACGTACATTCTCTGCACAACATTCTCTATGGCCTTACGCCACTTGTCACAAGGAATATTCCGCTCTACCTTGATATGTTGTCTTTTAAGGCATTTAAGTTTGAACTCCCCTATCATAAACTTTTGATTTTAAGCAATGCCAGAGACAAAAATCTCACGGAGTTTGGTCAGGAGAACGGGGTGGCAATGCAACTGTAAAACCTCGACTGTGCTGATTCTTTCATCAGTAAAATGATTGCGCAACAGTTTCTGTACTTTTACACCTGTATGTGGAAGTGCACCATTCTGCATGAGATGTATCTGATTGAAACATTTTCTTTGTTGAAGTTATGCAATAACAAAATTAGTCAGAATCTTGTGTTATTTTTGTGTATTAAGGGTACACATTACTGGTCCTGTCGAAGTGACAGTCTCAAAAAAGATGAATGATGAGTGACCATGAAGCCGCACCAAACGGTGACTTTTGGTAAATGCATAGGAGTTTTCTGCACTGCGTGAGGCTCTTCAGAGGTAATTCGTGTGTTAACAGATTTTGTGTGCGAATCGAATCGTCCACAGAAAGATAGACCTCATATCCAAAATTAATTTGCCACGGGAAATCCTCGTCAACTCCCCCATCTTGAACAGAAACTACGAAATAATATCAAGCGTTTATCAAAGTAACTGTTTATGATTTCGTGAAAGCAGTTGATTTTTTTATTTTTTTTATGGGTAGTAGATAAGAACTGGCCGCAAAACTTTCCATGCCGTGAAAAAGTTATATTCTTGTCACGCTACACTCCGGTTGCAGCTACTACCAGCAACCGTTTCTTAGGATCCGTCGATGATTGCAGTTGCCTCATCTCTTATCACTTCTTATGACACAGATTTGTGTGCTTGGGTGAATTTTCAGTAAGATTGTTTCTTCAAATTTCTTAATAATTGCCTTCAAAGCATTATGTGATAAAGGTCCCTTACGTAGCTTCTGTTAGGCTCTAAACTCAAGAAGGGCTGTGGATGCATTGCATTAATTCAGATAATACAGCCTTACCAATAATGCGCTTTCTGGTAATGAGAATTGCCTATTCACTGGAGAAGGCTCACTTCAATTGAGAATGCCATTTCTCCGAGCTGCCTACTGGTGGCGTTGTCACATGTAAAATCATTTGCTTTCTTACCCGTTTTTTAAGTGAATTTTCGGTTTGGTAAGCTACAGCAGCGCCATAAATACCCCTATTGGCAGTTTTTGAAACTAATTTTTTTTCATGGAATACTGCTTTCCATCTCATTATTAGTCTCTATACCAAATTTGGAGTAATTTCAATTGTTAGATCGAACTACAGGTATGAATAATGCCAGTAAGAAAAAAACACCTTGTATTTTCGGAGTTTCCTGCATGTCTTACAGCCCAAATTACTGGCGTGGTTGTTACATGGGAAAGAATTTGCTTTCCCACCCGTTTTCTCTGTAAATTTTCGTTTGGGTAAGCGACAGCAATGCCTTTGTTGTCTCTATCGGTGGTTTGGGGAACTAATTTTTTCCCGCACGGAATGTTGCTCTCCATGACATCGTTAGTCTCCATACCAAGTTTGGTTCCTTTGCGATTGTTAGATCGAGCTACAGGTGTCTATCTGAATAGTGTCAGTTTTTAAAAAATTCAACTTATATTTAAAAATAGGAAACAGCTTTTAAAATATTTCTGATAATTAATTATGAACAAAGCTAGAAGACTCAATTTCATATTTAAAATAGATGCAAATTCTTCGAAAAGGGTTTAAAATTCTTTAGCTTTTACTTAAAAAAAAATTTAAAAAATAATATTAAATATGTTTTTATTATATAAGAAAAACTTTTTAAGTGACAAAATATACTAACATTTTACATTAAAAAGTTCATTATAACATTTCATCTTTGTGTTTTTTTATAGTTTTATTTAAAGTATAAAAGTAAGTCTTTTAGCATGTACTTCATTTCATGTATTAAATTGCATTGAAATTATTTTTAAGGTATCAGATGGAAAGGCGGTTATTTTATGAGCTTCAAGAGCTGAAGAGGAAACAAATTACTTCTAGTTTGTTAGAAGAAAGGGAAGTTGTTCAAAAAATGGTGGATCGTTTCAGAAATCACGTATTGTCTCCGTATATGACAGATTTTCAAGGACCTCTCACATTCCATGCGTTTGAAAAATATCTTTATGGTAAGTTTTCGAGATTCTTGTTAGAAGCAAAAACTTAGTATGAGGCGTGTTCGAAAACTAAGTACAGTTTTGTAAAAAATTCGCATTAAAATCTTTTTTCCAAACAAAATTTATTTTTACATGAAAAAGCATGTCGGAAAACTATTTTTCTACATAGTTACCACCATCGTTCTGGCATTTTTCATAACGGAAAACCAACTTGTCTATACACTCTTTAATGAAACGTGCCTCTAATTAACAGTTTTTGAAATTTGTCAAAACTCATTAAAAAGCAATGTTATTGCGAACCCTCATTCCCACGAATTTTCACCTTCACTGTTTCAACCAAACCATCATTGACAACAAAAGGCCGCTCATTCTGTGCTTCGTCATGAACATTAGTTCGCCTATCATTGAAATGTCTCACCATTTCCTTACTCATTAAATTTTCACCATAAATCTCTATAAAGTGACGATAAATTTCGACTGGGTTACCATTCCTTGCGTTCAAAAAACGGATTACAGAACTCACTTCACAGTCGTCGGGATCGGTAATCGTCTTAAACCAAGGCCGGCTCTAGCAGTTTTGCCACCCCGGACAAAAATGGAAGATGCCGCCCCTTTCTTCAAAGCAAAAAATTATAGTTAAAAAAGGTAAACTGTTCACGCAGATCCATACCTATAAAATTTGAAAAGTTCTTGCAAACAAAAAGGCAGCACAACAATATATATGTATATATATTTGATTTTAAGTCAAATACAAAATAATTCGAAATTCAGGACATAATTACCTGTCATTATTTCAAACTAATAAAGTGTAAGGGAAAGAATCGTCCATTTCGACATGCCAATTTCTTCTAAAAAGAGTCTACTGTTGGTGGGGATCACAAACATTTATTTTAACTAACAGTAACTACATTCAAGACATGGGCGTAGCTTCCACCGTATCAATGATACGGGGCCCCAAGCTACAGGGGGCTCAAAATGGGTTAGAAAAAAAATTGTGAAATATTAAGTTGGTCCAGAAAGGGCCCCTAAGAGGTTTTTGATACAGGGTCCACTCAGAACTAGCTACGCCAGTGACTCAAGACTAAAATAAAACATCTCCTGAGACTCTCTATCTACAAAAAACTCTTATTGCTCCTGTCATCTTTTGGATAGCTGACACCAGACGTCGTATGGGTGAAAGGAATGTCCGTTGTGACCATATTCCGGAATGTGGAGAAAGTTACTAGTAAAAAATATGTAAACTTATCAAATTTCATGATTGAACATATACTCCTGCCTCCTACTCAAGTTTCAACGTAAAAGAAAATCGACATTAAACATACAGAATAGAAAATAAGTACGGGAACAGGAAGTACAGAATAGAAAATAAGGATCGTTAAATACCTTATTCACACCCAATAATATTTCAGAAAATATATCAAGTTATTGTTGTAAAAAAAATTGTTTTTCAAGTTCAATCCAAATGCCGCCTTTCGAATTTGCCGCCCCAGACAGAGGTCCGATTTGTCCGGCCCTAGAGCCGCCCCTGCTTAAACATTTTGAACGCTCAGTGACACGTGTAAAAACAACACAATTCGGCTACAATGGCGTCACTGGACTGGCAATAAACCAGAGACATCTATGTGGAAGGATTAAGCTCCGATATTACCAGTGCGGTTGCAGTAGGACGAAACGGTACTTAGTTTCCGGACACGCCTCGAAAATAAATTAAAAGAATTCAGTGAATATAATGCAAAAAAAACCAACTTTTTTCTAGATTTCTCAATTTCCATATCTCTTGGAGGTTTTGAAATTTTTTTCCTTGTGCTTTGTATTTT
>BMAV01009445.1:742278-753304 GCA_019973955.1 Trichonephila inaurata madagascariensis
CAAGTGACGTGGACGACACCTGAGCTAGCACCCCCTCTCCTAACTACCACACCACACCAACTGGAGGACGTTTCAGCTCTCGACAGATTTAACGTGCATCGCTTCCCTACACGGCGGGTCTTTAGTGGCACTGGGCTCGAACTCGTGACAAGGCAAGCCACGGTCTGATACCTATACCACTCGGCTACCGTGGCCACATAGCGCTTTGAAACCGTGGGTGTGTGGAATTAATAATAACTCCGTATTTGTTATTCTTCAAAACATAGAGGGTCACTCAAAGTTGTAATGCTTGTAAACCTCAGGCTTTCTTTTTTTTTTTAAAGAAAAATTCACCCATAACAATTTTTTTTTAAAAATTAGTATAATGTTCTAATGATTTCTTAAGTATTGATTATATTTTTCAACTTTATTTTTTCAGAACAACTGAGAAAACTGTCAATGGGTGGGAAGATACCGAAACCGAAGGTATGTGTTGACAGACTACTTTCCTTGATTTCTTTATAGTCTAAACCTGAAATGAACATCAATGGTTCAAAAGATGGAACTTTTGAAAGAAAATGTTAAATATTTAAACTTCCTATATAAAAAATAAACATAATGAGCTTACTACTACTCAATTTATATTGTTTGCATGGAAAATTATTTTCGTACTTGTTGATTACTTCATTGTTAAGCTAAAGGACAAATAATAAGAAAAATATTAATTGCAGTGGTACCATAAGAATTTCTTTCTTAAAAAAATTAAATAACGAGAAGTAAAGAGAACTAGAAGACGCAAACAGTTTAAAATGTTTTATTTTAAAAGAATCTTCAATTGTATATATAAATAGTACTAGCTCACACACATTAATAGCTTTTATAATTTTAAAAACATCTATTATCCTGTTCATCAAAATGCCGTTGTAAAAGTCGGTTGGCAGTTATTCCATAAGGTTCACCAAATGTCATATGCATACCTGTAAAAAAAGTACGAATTCATTTATTATTTTGTTAGGTTTTTACACCTTATTTCAACTAAATATTGCTATACATTTTTCGTAACATGTTGTAACGAAGGTGCTTTGTTACTACCCATACTCATTCATTCATGTCTAGTTTGATAGATTAGAGCAAGGTGGCTCGTTCGTAGGTCGGAGATAGCACACGTGGCTTTGGGGTCATTGTGTATTGTTTGGTCTCGTGTCCGCAGCGACCGTATGGCTGGAAGTCATAATAGGCATAAAAGTGCCCCCTTCATGTGACAATTGATAGGGCTTGTCTCACTGAGGAGACTGATGCCTAGGAGGATAACGGGAAAAAGGCTTCAAGAAACAATGACCGCGTGATGGACAAAGTGTCCAGATGTTCGGACGAGTAGTCTGGTACCGGTGCATTCAAGAAGGACTAGGGAGAGCGATTGTGAGTTTCGCTCCAATAGGACGCTAATGAGTCTGAGGACCGTGTGCAGACTTTTGTGGCCCTGCCAATGAGAAGTGACAAGGGGCGTGTAATGGATCCACCCCTAGAGTTTAAAAAGATCAATTTTTGGTGAGATCAGAAATCGGAGAGCGGGTATTGAAGATCGGAGAGTGGAGATCAGAGATCGAAAAGCGGATGTCAAAGATCGGAGAGCGGAGACTAGGGATCGGAGATCGAGATCGTATTCAAGAGAGAAGCGGATTTCTCCTGGAGTGAGAGGAAAGATAATAGAATTAACGCCGTTGGTGTTGTAGAAATTATTTAGCCTACAGAAAAATCTGGGGAAGTGTCCTTTGGACAAAGTAGTGATGTGAAGAGAATGAGAGCGAATGAACTCCAACGTTTAAAAGAGAATTAACGCACCGGCTTGGTGCAAAGAGACTTTTCCATATCGTATTATTAATTATTTTGCCGAGAAAATAAAATTTTCTTTTATTTCTACAATTTGCTGTGAGTTCGTCATCACGCCACCACGATGTTACAATCTATGGAAATTTTGAAAACTATTGAATTCATTTCGTAGCCAATTTAACAACTTTAAAGCTTTTCTTGGATATTTTATATATTTGTAATGTTAAAAAAACCCATTCTCTTAAAATGATTTAAATTTTATAGAATGCTTTAAAATACTGATACTTGAATAAAACCCAATTATGAAAGTTTTATTAAAGTTGAATAGAATCAATGCATTTAAAAGGAGAACAATTACTAGGTGAAATTTCTTATTAAAGATTTATTTATTTAAAAAAAGCCCATATTTCCAATTTTTCTCAATATGAATACTCTCATAATTCTTCACTGGGCTGTATGAAATAAGATATTCTCCGGATAATTTTAAAATGTTATTATTTAATGCTAAAAACATTTGTGTATTTTCTATTAATAAATGAATATATATTATTTTAGACAAACCAGAGCCTGCATCTCATAAAAATGTAAATAATTATTAACCTAAATTTCATGCTTTGCAATAAATTTTCCGGAGTGGAGGAAAGCAAAAATCCGTACATTGCTAGAATCCTTGAAAATTATTAGTCTTACTAAAAATGCTATGTTAATTTTTCTTCTTTTAATAGATATAAACATTTTTCAAAACGATTTTTTTTCCAAAATTTCTTTTTTAAATGAATTTTTAAGTGTCCTTTTAAAACGTTGACTATTCCATTCTACTTCCTTCAGAAGGAAGGGGCATTTTCTAAACTATATATAAACCACACATTATACTTTATAACTCTAACAACACTTCGTCATTATCAAAAATTGAGCTAGAAAACTAAAAAGCTCATTAATAAATAATTAACATTCGAGAAACACAGAGAGCACAATTTCTTTTGTATTAAATACTTAAATAATTAAAGCATATAGTTCTTGTTTCGGCTTACCTGGTATGTACCCCATGTAATTCGGTATCACCCCACATTTTCTATAAGGCTTAACTTCCACTTCACGGTATTTAAATCTGCAACACGTCGGACGAGGATTTTCCCTTCGAGTATTTTCACTAGACCTGCTTTGTGAACTACAACTTGATTTCGAAGATTGTTTCGAGGACTGATAATGACTCCTCCTATCTCCTTCACAAACACCGCCTTTAGCACAAGAGCTACAGCACGCCTTAGAAGTTTGCTTTGCGAACTGATATGAGCCCCTGCGGCCGCTTTCACAAGGTCCTCCTTTTGCGCAAGAACTGCAACATGCTGTAGAGGATGACTGTTTAGCAAGTTGATGATGATCTTTTCGTTCATCTTCCCCGTGTCCGCTTCTGGAGCTGCAACAGGATTTGGAAGAATGTTTTCCTATTTGATGCATATTCCGATGGAAATCAGGATTCTGAAAAATCTGTAAGACGAGTCTTAAAAAACAGGGCTGTTTAGAAAGTGAACAAAGATAGAAGTAACAAATCGTTTTCTTTTTTAAAGTTTAAAATAGTATGAGTATAATAAAGACAATAAACAGTCAAAATTTCAAACGGCTTCATCCCAGAATTTCTACAACAAATGTCTCTTACTATAAATTTGAAGTCCATCTAAAGTATAATGGAAAAGAAGATCCCAAAATAAAATAATCTATGCTTTATATTCAATGGAGAGCCATATATTCTCATATATTTATTCAAATCCTTTTGCAAGAGCTGTTATAATGGAGAGAGTCTTTTTTATTTTAATATTTTGAAATATTCATTCAAATATTAATCAAATTTTCTCTGTGTATGTGTTTACATTATATAAACTAACATTTAAATCTAGTATTACTCTGTTATTTTTAATCTCAAATACTCTGGCTTTCAAAAGATCAGGTACAACCCATCTTTTACGTCTAATTAACAAATAAATTAACGTAAGAACTTGAAACCGGGATAATTGTGATTAAAACAGTTATTTACTGAATTTTTACATAAAGCAAGATATATAAATCACGGATTACATTTTTACAAAAGTTCACTAATGAATGAAAATTAAATCACAAATTTTTAATAGAAAACGACTAAATAAACGCGCCTTAATAAGGAATGTATTTGCCCCTACTTGTATTGGAGACGCATGTTTCAAGTAAATTATAAGACACAGGGTTGGAGAGCAATGCTCCTGCATGGAGCAATCCTTTTTCCAGCTCACTTAAGTCCCTTGGAGGCGAACTCAAGACACCTATCTACCTTAGCAGATCCAAAGAGGCTCTATTAGAATAAAGTTCGGAAATCAAGTTCTCCCCCCTCTCTCTCTCTAACCATTCCAATCCCTTCAAATCTTGATCCTCAAGTCATTCATAAATTCATATAGTTCGGGGAGTTGGGTATTATCTTTCATTAGAATAAACTCGTGACAAATTATAGCATCATATGATGCGACGTATGAAGAAAGATCAGGATCTCGTCCCTATATTTCACAGCAATTGGGGCTCCTTCATAGAGCATATGCAGGTCGGTGGGGCCATATGTAGAGATTCCATCCCAAATCGTAATTCCATCTCTTTTATGACTGACCTTCAACAATGTTAGATGAGTATTATCTTGTGCCTTATTTTCTCACCAGATCGGTTTTCTTCCCAAAGTGAATGTGCACTTACGTGGCCTCAATTAAGAGGGACACACAAAGGAAGACTTCACAGTCTTCAATTAAGATATTATTTTCCGTAGAAACAGTTACTGTCGTCCCTGTTGTGGCACAATGACCTGAAATGAGTTTAAGCACAGTAGACTTCCTCCTTCCCCATGAAAACTAGAAAGCGACCTTGCGGAGTTGCAACCTGTGGACTGCCTGGAACAGATTTTCTTGATACTGAATTTTTGAATACACATCGACCTTAGAGCTTTTTGACTCCATTATGAAGTGCATTACGACGTATAACAGCATCATCTTATTCATTTCCATTAATCCGAATGCCTGTCATTTAAAGAAATTGAATAAACGATTTCTTCTGGTCAACAATATCTTACTTCCAAAATCAAAGATCAACAAACATGTAAAAACTCCACACAAAAGTGTGGGTTATTTGTAATTCCTATGACGGCTCTATAAATTAATAATTCTTTAAAAAAATAGCTACAAGTTTTATTGTTTCATAATGTTTTTATTTAATTTATTTGTGATGTGAATCGCATATAAATCGTACTTTTTACTTTATTTTCATTCATTTATAACGAGGGGCAGCAGGAAACTGATTGTACCTTAAATTCTAGAAGCCAGGGTAAATATAAAAATATAAAAATATTAATCAATATGATACTTAATTTTTTTTTTTTTTAACTTTTTGAAATTTGGCAGCAAAAAGTTTTTAATCGTATTTTTTTCATTATGAGTAAAAAAATCCTTACAAATATTCAAGCAGTATAAATACATACTCTTATCAATTATTTAATCATTTAAAACAGAAAGAGGATGAGGAAGAAATAACACATAAAAATAATGAAAACAAAAAAAAGGAACATTTTTAAAATTGCTCCACTCACGATTGGCTTACTGTTTATTGACATCGCTTTGGAAGCAACACGAGGGATGTAATTTGAAGTATGGCCGCGTGGTATCCGAATTTGCACCGCACTTGCTTATCTTTTACACGCTAACGAGAAAACTTTGCACTTTTCTACAGATTTAACTGATAAATTTCGAAATCTTTGGAAAGATAATACTCTAAAATGCATCTCATCGGTTGCGAGTCGTTTACTCTGCTAACAAGATTGTCACAGACCTACTTGACCCATAAATAAATCAAAAAAGTCCGATCACATAGAGTTTTGAGCATTCAGCCAGAGGAGCATATTATATTATTAATTCATCCCAGTTATTTAGATTCTAAATCTGCCTTAGAGGCCGTCATAAATGGAGAGATTAACATCACTCCTCCATAAATTTCCTACTCGAGCAGATGCATTACAAGGAGAAATTCTGTGTGCTACAATGGATATTTGCACATGTAAATATCGAAGGAAATGAGTGTACTGATTCTTTGGCCTAAGAAGCCAAAGACCGTGGCCCAACCTTGTATCACCGTTTCACTCTGCTGATGCAATCGCTTTAGCAATACCTAGACTTTTACCCCATTCCCTTAAGAAATCACGCGACTACCCGAGAATCATAACGTCCACAACACTAGCGTAGCTAGTCCCGAGTGGGCCTTGTATCAAAATTCCTTTAGGGCCCTCAAAACGGGTCCCCAAGCAATTTTGATGTAGGACTTTAACATTTTACGATTATTTGCTTACATATGTTGGGGCCCCTGTAGCTTCGGGGCCCCGTATCATTGATACAATGGTAACTACGCCCTTGGTCCACTGATTCATCCTGATAAAACAAGATCTTGCATAGAGTGTAAAAACTTACCGGAATTCTAACCGCTCACACCGAAACATATCTTCGAGTGCCCATTTTTTGCCCCTAGAGCACAAAAGCTCGGTCCGATACCCCTTATGAACCTACTCAAGGAGATCTTCTATAGCCAGAACGCTCCGGAATTGGTAGTCTTAGTAGTTGCCACCTTTGGTGGAATCTAGAGTATTTATTTATTTATTTGCCAAAAAATTCCATGGACGAGAGAACAACAACAACATTCCCAGTAATCAAGAAGAAACTCTGATTCTCGGTACTATTAATGAGAGCGTCTACATATATATTGTAGAACTTTTTTATATATTGATGCATAAAGAAAATTATAAGAAATGTTCCCCTCATTGACGAATCTTCTTAGATTTTTAAAGAGGCCTATAATTGACTACTCTCAAAACTATACGTGGTGAACTGATTCCGTCAAATAGTTTCATTCAAATACCTGTGTCGTGTTTTAGTGATTCATAGATAATTTTTACTTTAACTGTCATTTAACTTTACTCTCTTTCTAAAAGCACAGATCATAATGAATGGATTGAGATATCGAAAGATTTGTCTTTAGTCAGATTAATCTTTTAATCATTTTACTGACCTATAGTAAATAATATCAGCATTATTTAGCATTGTATCCAATATATGTATATGCTGATCCGTAATTACGGAATAAAAAGAGCAATAACATTAATAATAGAGCATAAACACTGAAAATTACTTCCTGTTCCAATTTAAGATCTGTCTAATATTTATAAATTTATCTTTACCCAACAGAGGGCGTTGATTGCAACTCCGATGAGTTCAAAGGCTATTAGTGGTAACAATTTGTTATTATAGTAACAAGGAGGGGCTTAGAAATTGACAGTTGTGGTCGGTATTAGAACGCATGCGCTTTTTAAGGAAACGGATCTAGTAGATTAAATTAACTAGCAGTTTAAGAATACCAGGACATGCTCGAAAGAGTAAAAGGCAAGAATCCAAATTCTTTATTTATGGTTCATATATCTTTAAAGATTTCCAATATATTTTTTGTGACTTTAATAAAGGTATTTTAATCATTCTGTAGAAATACAAAAATAATTTTGTTGTTAAATTTTTTTTTTCTGTTTAATTTTTGTTGGACATAATTTTTGAGATCTCATAATACATGCTTATGTTTAGGTACCACTTTTTAAAAAAGTGTCTCTTAAATATGTAAAATATTTTAGCACATATACAAAACAATACACAAAATATAGTAGACCTATTTTTTTAGTAAAATATTAACATAGTTTTTTAAAAAAAATTATAAAACTTTGTAGTTTGGAAAATTTCTACCCCCCCCCCCTTTTCATACACAAAACTATTTTTTGAAAAACTAGAATTATATATACCTACTAAAAAAAGTAGGTTCACTATATGCACAGGTATCCTGTATAGAAGTATAAAAAATTTGGAGCCACCATATAGTGCAATAGTTTTTTTAAAAAAAGTATACCAAAAGGCAAAAAATATGCTTTGGAGAAAAAGTGTAAAAAGTAGACATCCGTAAAAATGTTTGTTTACATATTTGTCAATTACTTTTTTCATATTTTAAGGTTATTTTATCAACAAACGTATAAGTGTACTACATTTTTAGATTCAGAAAAACATGCACTATTTTTTAATACTAAAATTGAAAAATCGATTTTTTTGAATGTGTATGATAACCTGGTTCCCTTGAAATTATAGTGTCAGCAAATGGTAAGAAGAGAGGGGAGGGTTGTTAAACTGATGGAAAAAGATAAAAAAAAGCGGGGGGATGTATAAAAAATCCTACACAGATAGTATTTTATAACTGCAGCACATAATCGGGTGCGGAGACATTTCTTTGTTTTTGAAAGCCGTGCTAATAGATCGGAATCATGTTGTGTACGCACAGTGGCTCGGAATTCTAGTCAAAAGTATTTTTTCCCTCAGAGCTGTGATATTTTTTTCTATATCAACTCCGAGTGGTCTATATTTATCAGAAAATTTAGGATATTTGTGTTTGATTTGTGTTTGTTACTTGTGAGCTTTTTCCCGTTCATCTATTAGGTTGTCAAGTATGAAATGGAGCAAAGTTCATGTTATTTATTTCAATTGCACATAACCTCATTTAGACTCCGTATTTTGGCATAATTTGTTTTTCGTGTGAAAGGTACATCTTTTCCTCTTTTTAACGCATATTTCAGTTCGAAAAAAAAATAACAGATCATCTTAAAATCTAATTTTTATTGGAAAAAAAATCGAATTCAATTATGTGCATTTTTTGCTACATTTCATTCTTGAAAACCTAATAGAACCCTATCTAACTAGTTTTCAACGATTCTTTTATCACTGGTTTAACGGGACTAACCTTTCTTCTGATATAAAATAGAAAACAATTATATTTATTGGTGTTCATTTCAAAGTAATAAATATGAAAATTCGTTAATTCCTTAGCCTACTGAAGTATATATCTGTAAGGTATGGGAAAGGCATTTTGATAATCTTGGGTGAAATAATGAAGTTATATAGAAATACTTTGATTATTGTATGCCGAAATATTAAATATTAAACGCTGAATGAATGGCATTACAGTTAGTTTGGTATCGACTTGTACAAGCATTATATCCTAAGTACATTATGCAACTGATTTGCGAAATACTTGCATTATCACCAAACCCATGGCTTTGTCTGCTACAGAAGCTATATTCATCATCACAGCGTTTATCTGCACAAGAAGAGCCGTATTCACTACAACTAAGTGGATAGGCTTTGAGAGGACAGCGAGGATCCTCATACGTTTGATCCTCTCTTTTACAAGATGTCCATAAGTTTGTGGGAACATGACCTGAAAATAAAGACTTTTGTAAGAATATTACAAGAATGCATTTCATAACTATAGCATTTCATAATTACCAATGTAATTGGAGACCAGAAAATCCTCAAACACTTCTTGAAAGCAACTTCTGAACACGTTTCGAACTCATGATATAAGTTAAAATTGGACATAATCACAAAAATTACGAGTATGATGTCTTAAAAACATCCGATTACATCTTCATTTTTTTTTCCGTAACATTCCGAAGTTTTTTATTCGCAACCTTAAATATCCCAAGATGCAAATGAAACTTGCAAAATAAATTGTTTAATGCAGAATCCTCTGTGTGATTAATTTATTAATATTTACATTAAATGCTTACACATTTTCCTTGTACATCCATGTCAACTATCGAACGAATGAAGAAACTAAGTTATAGATTTTTTTAATGAATAACATAAACATCTACACCATTTTTTCGTAACAATTTGGAATTTACATTGTCGTTATTTGAAATGAGAATAATATGCGTAATTTTTTGTATCAAAAAATGCTGTAAAATACTTCTAAAAGTAGATAACCGGCATGATTCAATTTTTTTTATTGAAGTAATCACAAAAAAAGCACACTATAATTCTCTAATATTAATACATAAAAATAACGCATAAATTAAGACTAATCCACTATATTAATACTTATAAATAATTCTCTAATACTAATCATAAAATATCTATTTTTTTACATTTTTCTTATACGATTCATTAACTAAGATCATATTAGACTTCAACTTTCGGTTTTTTTTTCATGTTGTTGTTATTAATGCCACCTGATCGGCAAAGGCCGGATCAAGACCCATGAAATTCATCATGGCAAAGGGCTAAGTGACGCCTGTCGTTAGCCGTAGCTTTGAGCACCATACAGGTGACAGTACGATTTCGCCCGATTCCACCCCAATTTAGAGGGAGAACACTCTGGGGGTGGTCAGAGACCTTCCCGAAGGAACGATAGATGGCGACACCACCTATCTCTACCTCCCCAATTTAGGCATGAAACTGAATTGGAGGGAAATTTTCTCCAGTTTCCTGCACTCGGGAATCAGCCCACAAGACTTTCGGACCCACTGATTTAACGAGCACGTGCTCCGCGTGTACTCGGAGGGTATTTCGCGGTACGGGCATCGAACCCAGGCCTTCCGGTCCGGAGTCCGGTGCTCTAACCACTAGGCTACCCACGGCCACTTTTTTTTCATGATCTATAAAATAGTACAAAACAATAAAACATAAAATAAGGATACAGAAGTAAACAAACAGATTCAATAAACAAAAGTGATCTATAAAAAAAAGGAGAAATCCAAAACATTTTTGCAAAAAAAAAAAAAAAACTTTCAGTATAGGCAGATTCTAGAAACATGCAGCTATAATAATAGGGCGAATTTGCAATAATTGGTTTAATGAACAACCAGTTCTGTAAAATAGTTATTCTTATACAAATTTCTATACGGAAACAGCAGACATAACATTTTAAGGGAGATCACGTAAAAGGGTACATTCACTGCTTTGAAGTACTTATCGATATTCTAAGGGAAGATACAGGGAATATTAATGAAATTATTAGAAATCCAAAGAAGCTACACTATCTTAACTAGGCTATAAAGAACCATCAGGATAATTTAATCGAGATAGAATTTTTTTTTGGTTCTTTAGGAGAGATGCACTGTAATTAGTGTAGTCGATGAGTTTGATATGACCATCGTTTCATGCACTTAGTGAAATTGCACGTAACCAACAAGTGAAGCAAAAGGTTGATGGGAGTCGCTCAAGGAAAATAACCATTACGGGATGATTATATATATCATTTGAAGAATGGAAAACTAGATGCTACATAGTATTATTTATTGTGACCAAATGCCTCCAGAAAAACGAAATAGGGACATCCGTCTAATATCCAAAGC
>BMAV01009446.1:0-58106 GCA_019973955.1 Trichonephila inaurata madagascariensis
TGCAAAACAATCACAAAGAAAATACAGTTTTTTTAAGAACGATGGGAATTTATTAACAAAAATCCAATTCTTTAAATACAGGATGCAGCAGCAATATTCACAGAGTAAATCTCCGAAGGTCTTCACACCTTCAACAGCAATCAAACACAATAACCAGTGTTTAAAAATACACGTATGTAACAGCTTATTCACAAGCACAGTCGAGCTAATAGCTAGTCAAAACAATCCTCACTACTCGCTGGTTTAATCCAGACTCACCGCCGTCCCGGCAAGCATCTTATTTATAGGCATGACAAAAACTTCCAGAAATATAGCCGCTCGTGACATTAGTGGAGAGATCCACTACTTTCTAGAAGATTCCAGAGGGTTCTGAACTCGCCAACATGGTCGCCAAAAATGATGCCCACTTGGCTCTAGCGCCAAGTTCTCATTGAATCACCATTATAACGTAAGGGGCGGCATTGCTTGTGAATGGCACAATTTTAACATGAAATAAACATAACATAGAGTAATATAAATGCATTAAACACTCAAATACAAATTATTTACACAAAATTCGTAACAATATCGTGAAGAGTACGTACAGTTATTTAGACGCAAATTCCAATGCTGAAATGAATAACATCAAACAATTTGTTGGCAATTTGATGCTAAAAAATACAATGCAAAGAAAAATATCAGATTTTCCAACATATATGTTTTATTAATAAAATTTGAAAATTTTGGTGCGAGTTTGATATCTGGGGTAATAGCGCCAAGTTGTTTATATTCACCAAGATGGGCGATAACATTATAATATGGTTACCTTGATATTTTTATCGTGTGTCGATGTGGTTGCCAAGGCGATAACGTATATCAGAAATAACTTTTGTTTTTTTCCCGGAGTAACCCTATTAATTTCAGACAATTTTAATTGGATTTCTTTAAAAATTTAACCATTTTTAGTGTAATTGTTTTATTGCTTCCATCTGTTTTATTTTGTCCTGTTTTCGAATATGGATATTTCTAATATGAGTGAGGAGTAGAATATTTTTTTTCTTAAAAGAATAAGTGTTGTACTTAAAATGAACGCTATAATTCATTAATTTTCGGTTTATTTTATGCTTTAAAAACGATTCTTTTTTTTACGTTCTTTGTTCGATGAAATTCATTGAAGGAACTTGCAGTGCAAGTTTTATATTGCAAGCTTTCAGTACTTAGTAATTGATATTCATTATTAATTTTAATATATATTATGTAATTATTTTATTAATAATGTAATATAAAAATGCAATTCTTACTATATGTAATAATCATATAATATTCGTTTTTTTCTAATTGTTTCTTTTAATATTTATTTATAAATATTATTACACTTTTTGTTATTTATATAATTATTATTGTTATTTATTTATAGCTGTTTCTAATGTTATTTATTTATAATTATTATGATGTTATTTATAATTATGTAATACGAGTATTCTTATGCATTATTTTTATTTTTTTATAATACGATTATTCTTTTTATAATTACTATTAAATTATATTATATGATTATTATTTTTAATAATTGTTATTAAATCATTCTATATGAATATTATACATAATTATGATAAAATTATATTATAAGATTATTATATGCTGCTTATAATACTATTATTAGTTCATGTTACTTTTTATTATATTATATTGATACTCATTATTTATTGATCTAGGTTATTCTCAATCTCTTCCTGTATCTTTCATTTGAAATACATTTCAATGTATTTCAAAACAATTCTTTAAAATTATTGTGTATCATTAAATTACCGCTAGGCCACCATATTGGATTCTATTCCAGCAACAAGAAGCGCTGCTTGGCACCATTACCCCGGATATCAAACTAGTTCCAAAATATTGTATTAAATTTCATTTAGTTCTTGTGAATGTTTTTTCTTTTTCCCATTGGGTTTTATTAAATATTCGCATATAATGCATTCTATGTAAATAAAATGTACTCTAAGAAACTGTAAATAAAATGTACTCTAATAAACTCAATTTTGTTGAATATACGCTTTTTTTACAATATCTTTTTACATGAAAAAATATTTCAGTGCCCTTAGATTCGTTTTAAACACTTTTCATTGCATATAATTATTATAATACATATTTAAATTATATTTATTACTGGAATATAAACTTTTTAATACAGCAGTATATTTTTTCCAATATTTAAGTTAACCTTCTTGCTGCACATTGTGCAATTACCACGTGCAAAATACACGTAGCAGATGTAGCACTACACAGCGAGAGAGTTAAAATTGAATTTGATATATAATTGAAGTAATTAAATTTTTAAGAATACGTTCATATAGATAAAAGTCAAGATAAATATATTAGTCCTAGTTTTTTATTCAATTAACAAATACAGAAAGTCAAACTTTTTTAACTCGAACTCAGATTTTATTTACGTACAGTGATTTGAAAAACATAACTCGAGAAGAAAGAAATATTTATGTATTTCAATAGTGTCCGCTAAGTAAACCATTTTTTTAGATTAAATTATCAGTAATTTTTTTCAATATTATAAAACTAATATAACTTATTTCTCTAAAATATTTTCATACAGATAACAAGGCACCTCAAAGATGTATTATTGCAAGAAAGAAAAATTAAATACAAGGAAAAATATTTATGCATTTAACACTAATGGAAAAATTTTATTTTCTGCCAAATACCATGCAATCACACTTATTCAATACCATAAGATCAAATACAATATTGAAAAGTTATCTCTTCGAATAAGCCATTTCTCCGACATATTATATAATATAATTAAAACATGTCATAATTTGCAAGATTACAAGTTGCATTACACACAATAGGAATAAAAGGAATTTCAAAATATAGCAAGAAATTATACTCGCAAAAAATTTATAAAATATATCATTTTTAAAATTTGAAGAATATTTTATAAACAAGACAAGTTTGCTTTTCCTAAAACTTGAATAAAAATGTCCTCTGACAGGGACTAATTTCTTTTTGTGTGCATATTTATTGGTGTAAATCATTAGTTCCCAAATTTACTATGTCCATGAATCCCTTTGAAATTAATACGTTACCACGGGAAACCAATAAAAGTTATTTCTCATATACGTTATCCCCATGGCAACCACATCGCCAGACGATAAAAATATCAAGGTAACCATATCTGGAACTAATTTGATATGGGGGGCAATAGCGCCAAGCAGGGCTTCTTGTTGCTGGATAGGAATCCAATATGGCGGCCTAGCGGTAATTTAATGATACACAATAATTTTAAAGGATTGTTTTGAAATACATTGAAATGTATTTAAAATAAAGGATATAGGAAGAGATTGAGAGAATAACCTAGATCAATCAATAAAGAACATCAATCTATATAAATAAAAATGTAATGTGTGTTTGTTCAAAGCCGCTAATCTCCGAAACTACTGGACCATTTCCTCTGAAATTTTGACAAAACGTTGCATTTGAATCCGGACGGGTTCTTAGATACTTATTATTTCGTAATTCTCTCTAAATTTCTTAAAATTTAATTTTTAAATGATTTTCCAGTGTTATGACGTCACGATTCTCTCTGAATGCGAAAATTTATACTTTACATGCATTGTTTTCGTGATTAATACATATTTTTACTATAGTTATGTCCGTTGATTGTTATATTTATACATTTTTCGTTCTTTGATACGTAATTATGATTATTTTTCTAATAAATCAGTTTTTCTAAAAATATTCTTTTAACTATTCAAATTTTGTTTCGTTGGTTTGGCAACAATCGGATAGCATTATCGCGGGATGTTTACGATTTTGCTTATATTTTACATCGTGTTGCTTTATATAATTAAGCTAAATTTATTTCTCTATTAAGCGAAGAGGAAGATTCTATTTGATCTACTTATACTATACTCTCTACTTATTTTTCTGCCAAATAGTTACAGTTTTGATAACTCGAGACTGGCCGCGTGATCTCCACAAATGCGAGTAGCGTACCGATTGAAATTTTCCGCTTATTTTATCCAGAGAAAGGCCACAAAGGAATTTGGATACAAGGCCCACTCAGAGCTGTTTTGCAATTTCATGTTTTTTTAAACCTTTGTAAATGCAGTTAATCGGTTTCAGTACATAAAATTGCTTTGCAAAAAATCGAACTTAGGTCATGATACTAGCCACGCAAAAGCAGTGAGAGGGATAATTCCACGTCAAATTGGAATAAACATCAACGAACAAGCAAAACAGATGGTTCAAATACGTGTTGAGGAACCAGGTGGTCGTAGGATTGTAATTATTTTTTCAAATTATGTTTTTTGATTGATCAAGTTAGTTCAGTTCTTTTTATGTCAATTAGCTTTAGTATTGTATTTTGTTTATCAATTTATTTTTAAGCTCGGGATATTTTTTTTGGATACATTTTATTTTTAAAATACTAATTTTAGTTCTATATGCTATAGATCTGTTTGGCGTGATTTCAAAATCTCTCCACAAAGGAGTACTGTACCGATTGAAATCTTCCATCTATTTTTTATCTTTCTTCGGTGATCCTAAACTAAATTAATGTATAATTTTTATTTTTTCGTTCTTATGTTGTTTTTAGTCGACCTTTTACCTAAAATCAAAAAGACATCACCAAAAGCTACAACATGCATTCACTGAGGGAAAAACATTCTATGAATGTTTGTACACAATAATATTTTTTTGCTCTTGGCTATGAATTTTTCGTCTGAGTAGTTGTTGAAATTTCTAAAAGTTGGAGCAATAACATTAGACTCGCAAAGGATCTATTTTGTTTAATTTCAACATTTTATTTGATATTACTCTGAAATACAAATGGGATCATTAAGATTTTTTTATGGATATTTTGTGTTTGCTGTGATATTTATATATTATCGAAACCGTATTGGCAACATTATATAGAAAGAAGCACATGCTTGCCAATTCAGCATGAACGCCACATACAAAATCGGGGTTGACATAGTTGTAATAGTACCTTTGGAACAGTTTTGATCTTATCAAAATGTTGAACTTGAATTTTTTTTATAGTATTTTAACATTTAAGTTTGTTACTTAAGCTTTAACATTATAGCTTTTTAACATTTAAGCTGAACTCAGCCACACATTCCTATGGCTCAGTCTAATTAAAAAGAAAGAAAAGAACACTCATTTATAATATAAATATATTTTGTTAACAGAATACTCCCAAGTTATTATGGTCCCACTAACATGGTGCTCATATCTGAAAAAGGGCCCCCAAAGGAATTTGGATACAAGGGCCACTCAAAGCTGTTTTGAAATTTCATATGATTTTGTTTTAACCTTTTTAAGTGCAGTCAATTGGCTTTAGTACATAAAATTGCTTCACAGAAAATCGAACTTAGGTCATCATACTGACCATGCAAAACCAGTGCGAGGGATAGTTCCACGTCAATTTGGAATAGGCATCAGGGAACAAGCAAAACAGACAGATGGCTGAAATATGTGTCGAGGAAGCAGGTGGTCTTAAGATTGTAATCATTTTTTCAAATTATGCTTCCTCAATGATAAAGATAGTTCAGTTCTTTTTATGTCAATTAACGTTAGTATTGTATTTCGTTTTTGAATTTATTTTTAAGCTTGGGATATATTTTTTTGGACAAATTTTATATATAAAATACTAATTTAAATTTTGTATGCTACAGATCTGTTTGGTGTGATTTCAAAATCTCTCTACAAACAAATAGCGTACCGATTGAAATCCTCCACCTATTTTAACTTTCTCCAGTGATCCTAAATTAAATTAGTATATAATTTTTATTTTTTTGTACTTATGTTGTTTTTTTAGCCGACTTTTTACCTAAAATCAAATGACATCACCAAATGCTGCAATATGCATTCAATAAGGTAAAACCATTCTATGCCTGATTATACACAATTATTTTTTTTTTGCTCTTGACTGTAAATTTTTAACTAAGTAGTTGTTGAAATTTCTAAAAGTTGGGGCAATAACATTAGACTCGCCAAGGATCTATTATGTGTAATTTCAAAATATTATTTGGTGTTACTGCAAAATACAACTGGGAAAGTTAAGATTTTCTGATGTATATATTTTGTGTTCGTTTTGGTATTTACGTATTATCAAAAACATATTGGCAACGCTATATGAAAGGAAGCACATGGTTGCCAATTCACCGTGTACGAAACATACAAAATCGGGGTTGACACAGTTGTAACAGTACCTTTGTTTGAAACTGTTTTTGTTGATTTTATCAAAATGTTGAACTTTAATTTTTTTTATAGCTTTTTAACACTTTGTCATATATAGCTGTACTCAGCCATTCATTCCTGTGGCTCAGTTTGGTTAAAAAGAAAGAAAAGAAAAATCACATTTCTAATATCTTTACTCGCTTGCCCTTGAGGTATGATTTTTTTATATAAAAAAATATGTGTAAATATACATAAACAAAACTTTTCTAAACAGATTTCATTTTTAATTTAACAGGATACTCCGTTATTATGGTTTTTTTTGTCCATGTTATGAATCTAAAATTATTGACATTGTCTCCATAGGTGAGGTGCCAAGTTTAAAAATAAACTTAAAATGGCTCTTTTTGAGGTTAAAGGGTTAATTTTACAGTGCTTATATGGGTGACATTTTTGTTGCTTGTCTTTGTGCAGATACAAAATTTTCTCTTGTGCCTACAACAGCAGTTGCCAACCTTCAGCACTTTGTGAACCACCTAACGTATAACTTCATAATTTTTTGTGAACCTCTAATAGGATTGACCACTATATGGCAGATCACTACAGCTATATTTACATCTTGATTTATGTTTGCATACCCTAGAAAATAAACTTCATGAAAAGCTTTAACAAACCGACGATCTACAGACTGAAGTGTTTTGCCACGAATACCATAGGTGACTTTCAAATTTCGATGGTAAATCTAAAATTTGTTAAAAGTGGCAACTAAAAGTTTTTAGTAAAGTAAAATCCATGTTCCATAATATGTTGTTTTTTTTTGCTCATTTTTTTAAAACTAAACTTCATAAAAGTGTCAATAATGCCACAATTTTATGTGGACCATCTAAAATTTCTCAAAGATCACCAATTGATGACTTCTGCTGTGAAACATGCAACAGTACTTATGTATTAGCATCACCTTAACAAAATTGGTGCCACGCGTATTGCTCCTTAATATCTATACAAAGATTCCAGCTTGTTTTTATGAAAAAAAAATCACATTTGGATGGAAAATGATGTGATTCACATAGCGGCTATTTGGCTGGGGTGATGCTGATATTTAAGTACCCAGAAAACAAATACCATAAAATCCGGCGTATAACGTGCACTTTTAACACAAAAATAAGATTGAAATTCACGGGGGTGTGTTATACGCTATGTATAAAGAAGCAGTTGGTGTCTAGAGATAAGCCACTCTATTTTAAATATAGGCCCTTAAATGTGTTGATAACAATTGCTAATGCTAATTGAATTGTTAATTGAAGATATCTTGAGCCTCTCATTGCGTTGGAATTGAGCTGTGTCAATTGGTGTATGTTTAAAGTTAAATATTTAATTAGTGTTTTTTATTTTTTTCTCTTTCTTTGTGTTCCTGATTTTTCCTTTTTTTAATGTTTTGAAATTTAATATCTTTTTGTTTTAACTTTTTTTAATCGTGTACAGTCAATTGGCTTCACTACATAAAGGTTATGGCTTGCAGGAAATCAAACGTAAGTCATTATACTCGCAAGGCAAAAGTAGTGCAACGAGTATAACTGCACTTCAAACTGAGCAAGAACGGGCATCAACAAAGGAGAAAAACAGACAAAGAATGACATAAACGCATGCTGAGGCGCTAGAGAGTAACATGCAGCCTGATTTGAGGATGCACATTTGCGAGACAAGTATTCGTGCTTTGCAACATCAGATCTGCTTTGCTCTCAGCAAAAGGAATACAGTAGGTTGCGAATGGTTGAATGATGTCTAACCAGAAACAGCACATCAGTCTCAAACATGACATTGTGTTGAGCATTACACAATAACTATCACCTTTCATTCCGTTACAACCTAGTGGAAGATTATAGGTTGAGCCAGCATGTTCTCATCAGCACAATGAATAAAGTGCATCCTTATTGCAATGTACTGAAATTTAAGGGAGAAACAAAAGGAATGTTTTGTACCGCTGAAAAAATTAAATTGTCTCTACTTGGAGAACCACCTGAGCCATTAAAAACCTTGCCTGCCAGATATACTATGGAATCAAAACATTTCCTATATAACATCAGGAAATACAATTCATGCTTCCAAATGACAGTTTGTAAAAATGTGCATTTGTGAACATACCTCTGATTTAACAGAAGTATTCATAAGCTCTGTAAAACTAACTCATTGCCCTCGAGGAATCCAGAGTGGAGCCATTTAAAATTTATCTTCAAACTTGAAGTCTCCTCTATGAAGACAATGTAAATAAATTTAGATTCATAGCATAAGAACAAAAATAAACTGTAATAACTGCAAATATTTGGTTTAAAAATTACAAATGATATCAGCTAAGGAAAGTTGTGTATATTTATACATTTTTTTTATAAAAAAAATCATACTTCCAATACAGATGTTTAAATATACCGAAAACATGTGTTTTCTCTTTAACCAGACTGAGCCACAGCAAAGCGTGGCAGGGTACAGCTAGTATGTAATAAAAAGTAACATGTAGTAATAATAGTATTATAAGCAGCATATAATAATCTTATATTATTTTATCGTAATTATAAAATATATTCATATAGTACGATTTAATAAAAGTAATTAAAAATAATAATCATATAATATAATTTAACAGTAATTATAAAATTCGTCGAATTGTAAAAAAATAAAAATAATGCATAAGATTACTCGTATTACATAATTATAAATAAATAATAATTTAAAAATAAATAACAAAATATGTAATAATATTTATAAATAAATGTTAAAAGATACGATTTTAAGAATTCTAATTACAAAATACTGAAAGCTTGCAAGTTCCTTCAACGAATTTCGTCAAATAAAGAACGTAAAAAAAACATTTTAAAAACATAAAATAAAACGATTTATAGCGATAATTAAAAGCACAACACTTATTCTTCTAAGAAAAAAATATTCTAATACTCAGTCATTTTAGAAATATCCATATTCGAAAATAGCAGAGAATTAAACAGAAAACGTCAACAATAGAAAAATTACACTGAATATGGTTAAATTTTTACAGAAATTAGAAAATTTTAAGAAAATCGTATGAAATTAATAGGGTTCAGCGGGAAAAAACCAATAAAAGTTATTTCTAACATACGTTATCCCCATGGCAACCACATCGAGGGACAATAAAAATATTAAGGTAACCATATTGTAATGTTATCGCTCATCTTGGCGAACATAAACTTGACGATATTACCCCCGATATCAGAACAAAGCAAAGAATTATACAGGAAAGAACTGTTCCATTTTTCCCGGCTTATCATCACTACCTGTTTGGCGTGGCTTCTTGGATTAGTTGGTCTAGGATATTTCCTACTTCCTTATTTTGTGTGAGGAAGGGAAGGATATGGAAATCTGGACACCACTAGATTTTAGAATTGAATAGATCAACAGAAAAAATGTGAATGTACTTTTTTCACAAGTATCAATCGCATGTTTGAAAAATGAAACAAACATTTTTCTAAGAAATTTTGTAGGAAAAAGAATACCTGAATAAAAGTTATAAATTAATTATTCATAACGATTTATTACAAATTAAATAACCTGATCAGGAGATACAACTTGGAAAATGTGCTCTACAGTCCTCATCTATTCTGCCCACAGAACTGCAAACAGCTTTGAACGATGCAATCACATCCATTGATTTATAGTTAACAAATGTTTCAGAAAACGATGGTAAACTCACGAGAAAAAGGTGCGAAAGCATCATAGGTTTTAAAGATTAAGAGGAGTCGGAAACCTCTATACCAACACTGTTAAATTGGCTGTTTTCGATGTAACATTTATCAAAATCTGTTACATGTACATGCTTGAAATTTTTCATACAATTAAAGCACACATTTCTCATTATAACTGGTATGAGCTTTTGGGTAATTTTGTATTTTTTCATAATTTATAAAATATTTTATCAAACAGTGAAATTTGACCCATTTTTCACATAAAAAAAATTTGTGAAAAATGAATTCTTGAGATTTTTACAAAAAGCTCATTTCAGTATATGTTACCCATCCTTATAAATATATCAAAAAATTTACATACCTGCGAACAGTAGTTTCTCAGAAAAGGTACATCGAACATCAAAATTTACATTTTGAGATAAATTTATTTAAATAAATACAGTGAGATTTCTCACATCGGCTAGGAAATTTAAAATAAACGGGTCAATTTACAAGCAAAAACAAAGTACTTTGCGTACAATTTTCGCCACTCAAATGGGCGTGGCTCAGTTTCAAAGATTGTTTAAAAATAAGCTTTAAGGTATTTTCAGAAAGGGTAAAATCTAAACGGAAATCTGCCATTTTGAAATGGAAAGCAAAGTACACAGCTCAGCTCGTTGCCAGATTCTCATTTCTTTTACCTGTGTGTAGGTGATGCAACAGAAATTTATATAAATTAAACCTATCCTTGTTAATTGCTTTAGAGCACCATCAACTTTCAGTTTTTTCCCTCCTTTACGAATTTATAAAGCTAATCAAAGATGCAAAAATGGTAGCATGATATTTTTAAAAGTTTACCTCTCTTAACATATAAAAATATGTCATTTAAAAAAGGGTAATACGTTCGTCTATAAAATAGGGAATACTAATCGTAGCAATTTTTACATTTGTATCAGAATTATTTTACATCTTCATCTATTTTTCATCGAAATTCTAAATCAATATGAACAGGAAGTATACAGCTCAACTCTTAAAGAACTAATTTCTATTCAAGCAAATATTTTGAAAATCTGCTCTCTCTCACAATATTTCTAACATTGGCACCATCTCTAAATGGACAATATAAATAGAAGAAATTCTGTATACTCGAATCTTCAGCAAAATTATCATTACTCTAAGACTTCTACAAAAATTCAATTTATCAAACAATGCAAATTGTAGCTCTTGCAATTGTTCACAAATGACTTGGACCATATCTTGTGAAGTTGCACCAAAATTCTTTTTGAAATGATAGCATTTTTACATGTGATAACTGTTTTTCAATCAATAGTTCCATGTTAAATTTCAATCCCACCAATTATTTCTGTACAGTGAAGGTTGCTGCAGGTGTTCTATGAAGCTGAACCACGAAACCTCAGTGGAATGTTCAGGAAGTTGGGAGAATCGGGTTTTTCATCTAGAATCGAAAGAATTAAGCCTAATAATCAGATTTTACATACAGTGCGCCACAAAAGTGTTCGTACACTTGCAATTTATTATAAAACTTAATGTTTTCGACTAATAAAAATTGATATATTATAATTGTAATTTTTTTATGATATCTGCTAGTTGTTCTTAATGAAATGACAATTTTTTAAAAATAGTATAACTATTTTTTTTAAAAAATTAATAATCAAAAAGCTACTTAAAGATTACGCCACAAAAGTCTTCGTACACTTAACAAAAATCTCAACTTAGCTTTAAATATTGTATTGCTTTCTTAATTTAGTACTTAGTAGGATATCTTTTAGTGTCCACAACAACTTTTAAGGGTCTTGGTATAGATTTAATCAGTTTTTTTGTAATTTCTGCATCGATTTTCCTCCATTCTTCTGTGATTATTGTTTTCACTTCACATTTTGTGTTTATTCGTCATGTTTTCTTTTTTTTATGTCAAATTCACCCCAAATATGTTCTACTGGCTAAATAAAGTAATTGAGGAGGTATTTTCATAATCTGGTTACAGTTAAAGAGACACCAGTGGCGTACATTGAGAGCAGTGAGCTTGGCATTATTACCCTGTTAAAAAATTAAGTCGTCTCCAATAGCCAAATTTCGGGTGGATAATTTAAAATTTCTCTCTTTAAAATATTTAAATAGAGCTCATGATTCACAATACCATCAAAATATACCTAATTCTGAGGCCAATTTACACCCCACACCAGAACACCTTCACTTCAATGCTGAAGTATGGATGTGGAGGAGTTCTTGTTCCACATAAATTCCTGGAATTAAACTCCTTATTTTTTAATTTACTAGTTATTATAGGGCCATCAGAACCAAAAATGTTGAATTATCTGCCATACCAATCAATTTTAAATTTTCTGAAACTTAATCCCAAGAATCTAGTTGGATCACTAAAACATGGAGGTGGAAGTGTTCTTGTGTGGGGGTGTAAATTGGCCACAGAATGAGGTAATTTTTGTTGATATTGTGAACCATGAGCTCTATTTAAATATTTTAGAGAAATTTTATATTATACTCCCAAAATTTGGATATTGGAAACGACTATTTTTTAACAGGATAATGAAGCCAAGCGCACTGCTCTCAATGTACGCCACTGGTGTCTCTATAACTGTCCCCAAATTATGAAAATACCTCCTCAATCACTTTATTTAGCCCAATAGAACATATTTGGTGAGATTTTGATGTAAAAAAGAAGAAAACATGACAAATAAACACAAAATGTGAATTAAAAACAATCACAGAAGAATGGAGGAAAATTGATGCAGAAATTACAAAAAAAACCTGATTAAATCTATACCAAGACCCTTAAAAGTTGTTGTGGACACTAAAAGATATCCTACTAAGTACTAAATTAAGAAAGCAATACAATATTTAAAGCTAAGTTCAGATTTTTGTTAAGTGTACGAAGACTTTTGTGGCATAATTTTTTAGTAGCTATTTGATTATTAATTTTTTAAAAAAATAGTTATACTATTTTTAAAAAATTAATTATGTCATTTCATCAAGAACAAGTTGCAGATATAAAAAAATTACAATATATTTTTTATTAGTCAAAAACATTAAATTTTATAAGAAATTGCAAGCGTACGAACACTTTTGTGGCCCACTGTATTTGCAAGTTATTTTATCTATTGTTAAAAGAATATGCTTTAAAATATTGGTATGGTGGGAGATATTTCCAAATCTGCATTAGCTCTCGGATGTTAAATTGAAAAAATTGTATGAAACACATTTTTACTGATTCATTCATTTTGAAAACGATAAAAAACATCACTACATTATATTTAAATAAACCGGTGCTGTTGAAAACTGTACTTATAATTAGTGGCAGCCAAATATTATATATGATAATTATAGATGTGTGTGTTTCAGGAGAAAAACTGTAAAAATGTGCTTGGTTCAAAGTAATTTGTTCCACACCAAAGGCAGGTTTTTGGCCCCAAGCCGTGTCTTACAAAGGATACTTGCTTGGCGTCAGTCAGGCTTTGGGCTCCCTAGAATCCTGGGACCCCCGCAATGGGGGGTGTACGTTACATCACTGGCTGCTTTTGAGTGAGAAAAAGTTACTACTCTGGCAAAGCTATCCTCAAAAATTATCAAAGATCTTAGGGTAATCCAGATAGCATTCACCTGTCCATCAAAGTTTTCCGGAAGGAATCAAAAATTTTAAAATACTCATGAACCAGCAGTACCTGAACGTTCATAATAAGAATATATATTTTAAGTATATCCGCCCTTGTGGTTCAAAATTAGGAGTTCCATTGCCAATTGCTTGCTTTTGTGTAGCTTCAGAGTGTGACATTAATTAAAAATCAATTCAGAAATTTTGAAGCATATACATTTCTCTCGACAGATATTGTTACCTACTTATGCAATTCTAAAATAATTAAAATATTTCGATAACTTCTTGCATATTATTCAACTAAGTTTGACAATCTCTTCAAATAACTATCAACTTCAATGTGTTATCTTTCTCGTTGATATCTAAATATATCGTCAAACATTCAGTTTTTGTCATTTATTTTCCAATAACTGTACCATCAGATAAAAAGCAGTAACTGAAAGTTAAAATTTGACATATACCGGTAGGATTGTTAAATTGATTTGGATACTATGGTTGAAATTCCATTTTCTAACATAGTTGAAAATACTAAGTTTGTTAGGGCTAGGATATTTGATCATGGGGTTGCACATGCCAGCTATTCAATACTTTCTAAGGAAAAAAGGGGGAGGATTCATAAAAATAATCTTTTGAATGAACTATTGATGAGTAATTCTGTGTTAGCAGCTGTATATGGGTCCTTGCATACAACAGACTAAAAAGTGATCACAATTCATCGTGTTTAGCGTTCGGTGAGAAAGGTTACAGAGGTATGTATTATATGTCAAGAGTCATTAATAGTGGAAGAAAAAAACCATTGTAACAATTATTTGCATAAGTAGCCTTGAAACTTATATTTTGAATTTTTTTAAGTAAAGTAAATTGCACGAAATTAAACAACTCTAAAACTTGTAGAAAATATCATAAAAGTGTATATACATCATACAATTTAAATTATATAAGTGGTCAAAATTAAGGATACATTCCAAAATTATTTACTAAAATTTTATGTATTTCAAAAAAAACGTGCATATATACGTGTGAGTGTAGCAGTTTCTTTTTTATGTTAATATTTTCTTTAGATTCTCATTTTATAAATTAGTACAATTGATGTAATTTAACTGATTTACAAGTATTAGTGTGCATTTGGTACATTAGTAAACTTTATGTAGTTAAATTTATTCATTAGATGATTTACTTTTTAAGATAAAACTGTTTGGAAAACTTATAATTCAAAATACTAAATAGTTCGAAAGGATCAAAAATTTACCTCACCATATCATTAAAATTCTAAATTTTCACAATATTCATTGAAATTTGTTTATACCTGTTATCCCACCTTATCGGCAACAAAATTCCGATTTAAAAGTATTAGAATATTTGTGCTTGAAGAGTAAAAAGTTATTTTGTGTAAATATTGTATTGCCTTAGTTCAATGTAAATATTTTATAAAGGTGAAAAATCATTTTACAAAACATAGTGATAAAAAAAAATCTTTTTCTCTTCTCATTGTTTGTTATAACCTGAAAGTTTAACCAGTAAAATTTCTTTGGAATTACAAAAAGCTACTGCTGTGCATACAATTTGTCAAAACACAAATAACTTTTATTATTTAATAAAATGTAAGTAAACATATAATACTCATCAATATAAATGTTAATTTGTACTTTTCAAAGTAATATTCTAAATATATTGGTTATTTAAATTATATAAAATATTACTAAATAATCAGATTAAGTTAAACAAGTGGCAATCAGAGTTCAGTAGTCAATGTTACAGTGAGAATTTCATACAAAACTCAAGATTGAATTGTAAACAAGAGCAATCCCCCGCACACACACACTTGATACAATACATTTAATTTTAATATTCGATAGTTTTAATTATAATATTGAGTTCTACTTAAAAGCTTAAACTTCAGATTTTAAATTAAAAACTGAACAAACATTTCAAAATACTAAAAATTTGATGTAAACAATATCAGACAAAAAATACTTAATTTGAATTTTTTCCCCACATTCCAAATTTACAGTCTCTATGATACATAAAAATAAATAAATTACACATTAAAAAGACAAAAACACTCACATTATCATAGGTCTCCCATACAAAGAGAAATATTTACATATGTACAAATTCCATAAAGTTTTAAGTCTTTGGCACTCTCAGTCCTAATCCACTTCTTCAATCGTTGGACCAGATTGCACTAAGAAATTCAAGTACTGGAGAACAATTTACTGTAAATTTAGCGGGAAATCTTATCAATCAAATATATCAATTTTGCTATTTGTTTTTTTTATTGTAGAATGTAAGCAAGAGGCTTGGTCATAGATGAAAGGAAATAGAAATTATCCATAACTCACAAGGAGAGGGCACGACTAAGGAAATTCATTTCGGGTCGAGACTTTGTGTAATAGAAGTACTCCTTTATGGTGTTCAACCCTTAATGTAATTCCATCGAATGGCCAGTCAATTTGGAGAAAACAGCATTCGAAATTCATGTGCTTAGCTTTTATACAATTAAGTTTCAATTTCTTTCACCGGCCCAGTGGCTCGATTGGTAAATCGTCTACGATTTAGTCCCCAAATCTGAAAATGGTTTATGCAATTAGTCACCAAATCTGGAAACAATATAATGAATTAGTCGCCAAATCTCGAAATCCTTGCTTCATTGTCCTAATCAGGATCCTCATAAATAAAATTATGAAATTATTGTATTGTCATCGGTCCTCGACAAGTGTTCAAAATATCGAATCAATCTGACCTTTTAAAGTGGGTAAAAATTGAGTTCAAAGATTCCATTACATACAAGTGCAACTTATAAAAGCGTGTTAAAAAACAGTAATATTTTGCTCTTTTTCTTATATATACTGTATAGGAATGATAATATCAGTATTTACCAATTATATTTGAATAAATAAGTTTGTAATCGATAACTCCATATCCTTAATGGGAAATATGCCATTTATTTTTATTGATCATGATCTTCCAAGCAAAATTATTATTGTCTTAAAATTGCGTTTTTAGTTAGATCCTGATTTAGTATCATTAGGAAGAATGTATTTCACTGTGAATCATCACAATGGATTACTTGCAAGAAACACTAAGCTTTCATAAGCATTTAGATTACATATTTACTTAACTATTACATATTTCTGTCTGCAATGAATTTTTGAACATGATTTAAAAATAACAGCAAACATAAATACCTGAATAAAAACTGAAAATATAATTATTAAACAATGGTAGAACATACATAAACAATTTTGAATGAACATTACTTTCCATTTTGTTGCAACAATAGACATTCTCTTTACCAGATACCACAGGAATGGACAAATGGTAGATTAAAAAAGAAAGAAAACTTTAAAATGTAATTTCAAAGATTGTAATTCTAGATATCATTTAATATAGATTAATAAAAATACATTACACAATAATAAAAAAATTTATTAATGCATTTTTTTTTACTGTCATAAGTTAAGAGTTCTTCAGACAAATTGTGTTTGATAAACTTCTCGAAATTGACAGTGTTCTTTTGGGGAAAATGTTTCAGAGAATTATAGTATGCACACTAGTCTCCTTAAATATCAGGCATTTGAGCTACAAAATAAAAACTAGTTGTTACACAACAGAAATAACTTATGTAATACCTGAAATAGATAAAAGCTTTATTTCAAAACATAATTATTTTAAAAATAAGTATATCTTGTTTTTCCAGATACTCACATGCAATCCAAATTGATGTACATTTTTAACTGATAAAAGTCATTCTTAGTTATATTTTATTCAACTTATATTTATTAAATTCATTATAACTATTAATTGAAACATAATAAATTATTAAACTGATTCTTGTAAAAAAAAAAAAAATACCATGCTCATAAGCATACAACAAAATTTAAAACTTTTCAACCAAAAATAAGAAAGAAAAGGGAAAATTTGGACATTCTCAAATGAACTCTCTAAGTCATCATGCCCAGCCATATATGTGCATTAAATAAAATTAATAACAAAATCAATTACATTAAAAAACTGGTAACATAATAAAAATAATATACAGTAAAATATATATATATATATTTCTATTAACACACTAAATGTTAATATCAGAAAGTATTGAAAATATTGCAACAAATGCTTAAGTACAATTACAACAAAACAAGTTTGGTGTACAATTTTAAATATGGTTAAAAAATTATAAACAATTATACATAACCTATTTAAAAAAAAAAAATATAAAAAAAAATTTAACATAAAATTTTTTTTTAATAAATTTAGCAATAATTATTAAAAATTAAAATAAAAAATAACATTTTAAATTTTCTTGTATTTATTCATTATTTTCACTACTTTTTCCCTGTAAATAAGTTATTCAAATACTAATTTCAAAACTGGTTGTCAAAATCACAAATATATCATAAGATATACTTGCAAGAATCTGAAATTGATGAAATCTATACTACATAAAACATTCTATTTATTTGAAAGTTTGAGGTATAAAACTCACAAATTTAGGAAATATAAATAGTAAAAAATTTTTAATTGAGAAAAAACAAGAAAATTTTCATATTTTTCAAAATATATAAAATAGAAATTTATATCAAATAATTAAAAAAAAATAAAAGATTGTTTATTAATTCAACAATGTCTTACAGATCTGATATGGTCAAATTATTTTTTTTCCTTCTGAATACATAAACAAGACATTTTATTTTTTAAAAAATACTAAAAAATAACAGTAAATAGCATGGGGAATTTGATATTTACAATGAAATTACTAAATTTTTCAACAAAAATAAACTCACAAAATTCAAATTTTAAGATTTAAATATTAACCTTTTGATTTTAAGTCACAAAAGATAAATATAAAAACATTCTAAAAAAAAATTTCACCCAATGAATTTAAATATATATTTATAAAATAAAAAAAATTTATCATAAGTTTAGAATTTATATACAATATGAAATATATTTAAAAATTGCAACTGAAAGAAGCTACCAAACTTTTGTTTATTTTAATGATAGAAAAGTAAAATTATTATATTCTCAATACACCCTACCCGTGGTCAAAGTATATCCCAGAATCATATTCAAGATTATTTATATATATATATAAAATTTTTAAAATATTGGAAAAACTATGTTATTGTTTTTAAAATATGAAGAAAAATTTCTTACATTTTTTCACTTAAAATAAACTTTCTAGTAGCAAAAAGATAAAGGGGGAAAAAATAACTTGTTACAAAATTTAAACTTAAAAAATCAGTTTTCCCCAACGTTTTTTTAATTTAAAAAAAAAACAAAAATACTATTATGTATTAATCACAACTTCAGTAACATATATATTACGCACATTTTTTGAAATTCAAAAAATAGTTTAAAAAAAGAAAGGTGGGTTTTATAAATGTAAATTAAAAACAAGAGTTTCGGGGCATATTTTAAACCATGGCCAGGTTCTATAAAGGCATTATTTCGGGAGGTTTTACTTCATTTGATAAAATTGTTGAATTTAAAAAAAAATTTCCCAGATTTGTATAAGCTAAAATTTCCATCAATGTAAAAATAAAGGGAATCAAACAAAGATAAAAAATTTTATTTATCAAGTTTTAAGACAGTTTAATGACAAAATCAATGGGAAAAAATAACTGAGTGTGAAATTTTCCCCATATTGTTTTTAAAAAAAAATTTTGAAAATAGGTAAAAAAATTTGAAAAATATGAGCATTTGATAAAATTTTTTGAATTAAATCAGCTATTCGTTTCCTTAAATTTTTTCACAAAAAAATATGAATACTTTTACTTTAAATTTTTCCAAATGCTTTAACAAAATATTTTTAACTAAAAAAAAGAAATATAAAGAAATATATAAACTCTAATTTACTAGAAATATTTTTACAGTAATTAAAACTGAGGGAAGTCTAGTGGTTATGGTCAAAAATTTTGGGCCGCCAGGTCAATTTGGGGCCCTAGGTCACTCGAACTGGTGTTAGAGGCGATGATTTCCCATGCCTCTCATTGGATATATGATGGGTTTTAGAGGAGGTCCATCAAGTGTTGACCAATACTGTTGTACAAAAAAAGGGGGGTGTCCAATAGCTCTCCTGCCCCATTTCAGTGTGGGTTAACAAACGCTCCTCCCCTTTAGTAAGCTATTTGAAACCCCTATTTTTTCAATGTTTCAGAATACATTTTGAAAAAAAAGAATTTAGGATAATTGAAATAAAAAAACTTAATTAGAATAGAAGAATAACATTTTCCAAATATTTTTACAAACATATTTAAAAAAAATTTAAAAAATAGAATCCCCATGCCCATCCCCACAGTAGTCGATTTTCAAAAGCTTCCACTTACCCTTCTAAATGCATATTCTTGGTATTTTAATTAGATATAATTTCAAAATAAAATGCTGATACTATATACTAATTTTTAAAATTAAAAACTACTTTTATATTAAACAATTTTCTACCTAAAAGTAATCTCTGCCAACAAAATAAAAGGAAAAAAATAATTTTTGGGGATACCAAATATATATAAATAAAAAGTAATGTGTTTGTTTTAAAGCCACAATTCCAAATACTAGACCATTTGTTTAAATTTTTTACGTTGCATTTACTCCCGGGTTTTACTTTATTATTTTAAATTCTCCCCGAACGTTTAAAAGTAATTTTTTGAGACCCTATGATGCCTTCTTCTGAATGGGAAAAATTTTTTTAAAAAAAAGTTTTTCGGGTTAATAAAAATTTTACTATAGTTATGTTTGTTGATGTCATATTTTACATTTTATGTCTTTGAACTAATTAAATTTTTTTTTAAATTATTCTTTTAACACAAATTTTAGTTTGTGTTTGAAAAAGGGTAGCAAACGGGGTGTTTACAATTTTGCTTACATTTTACGGTTACTTAATATAATTTTAAGCTAAGTTTTTTTTTTTTTTTGCGAAGATGAAGATTATATTTGACCTAGTTAATAACTCTCTACTTATTTTCTGCCAAATAGTTACAGTTTTTATGATAACTCAAGACTGGGGGGATTTCCCCAAAAATCCTAAACTAAATTAATATACTTTTTATTTTTTTACTTATGTTGTTTTAGTTTACCTTTTTAACCTAAAATAAACGACATCACCAAATGCTGCAACATGTATTCACTAAAAAACCATTCTATGCCTGTTTGTAAAATAAAATTTTTTTTCTCTTGACGTGACTTTTTTCCCCCTGGTATATAAGAAAGGGTGCACATGGTTGGCAATTCATCATGCGACACATACAAAATCAGGGTTGACGTTGTAAATACTTTTGTTTGGTCAGTTTTTATTTATTTATCAAAAAAGTTGAACTTTTTTTTTAGCTTTTCTTTAAAAATGTTATAGCTATGAATCAATTAAATTTTTTGGGGTCAGTCTGGTTAAAAAAAAAAGAAAAAAAAAACATACTAATTTCCCCCTTCCCCTTTAGGGAAGTTTTTTTTTATAAAAAAAAATAGCTGCCCGCCACATGTTGCTGTGGGTCAATCTGGGTTAAAAAGAAAAGAAAGCAATTTTTAGTTGTTTAAACATTTGCATTTGAGGTAGATTTTTTTTAATAAAAAATTATAAAAATTTTTGTTGCCGTTCCCCGAAATTCATTGTGGCATTGGGGTAAAATGTATGCCGTCTTTTAACTTTGAGCATCACCAGGTGAAAAAAAATTTGGCTTGGCCACCCCATTTTTTTAGGGGGAACATCCGGAGGGGTCAAAAGGGGCCCCCCACATCTCTTCCCCCTTCCCCCAAATTCACAAAGGACCTGCAGCTCATGGCTATTTAGAGTCCCCAGCCACAAAGATACATACATTTACAAACATCCGCTTTCTCCCGGATTTGAACCCAGGTCCTACAACACAGCATTGAGCATACTCTCTTAAAAGATTGGAAAAAAAAATTTTACACAAAACTTTTCCCAAAACTGATTTCCTATGAAACTTTTTAAAAATAAATCTTGAAATTATTATGGCTTTTTTTTTACCCTTACGTTATGACTTTTAAAATAATTTAATTGTCTTCATTTTTGGAGACCTCAAGTTTGAGGATAATTTTAAATGGCTTTACCCTAGACCCCTCAAGAGAAAAAGGTTATTTTTAAAAAATGTTATGGGTATCTCTGTTAAATCACAGGTGTGTTTTAAAAAGGGCCATTTCTCCAAAAAATTTGGTTTGGAAACAGGGTTTTACTTCCCCAAAGTTACATAGGAAATGTTTTCATTCTACAATAATCGGCAAGCAAAGTTTCTGGTGGTTCCCCAAGTTAAAGGCATTTTAAATTTTTTTCCAGTGGAACATAACTTTCCCTTTTTTGTTTCCCCCTTAAAATTTTCCCAAGAGTTGCAATAATGACACACTTCAGAAATTCGATGATGAAACATACTGGTAACCAAAAATTTCCCGGGATTTTACACTGGAATGCAATGTAAACTGTTATAGGGGATTATTGCCCCAAGTCATTTTTGGGTTGATGAAATCCGTTCTCAATGACATCTTTCAGCCTTTAAAATCCTACTGTATTGTTTTTCCCGGGGAACCCAAGGACCTGATGTTGTAAAAGCAAATGCTGTGTTTTCCGAAACATGCTTATTTTCGAGGTCTGGCTGCATATTGCTCTGCTGTCTTCATCTGTTTTATCATTTGCTGTGCAATTACTCGTTGCACTACTTTTGTCTAGCGAATAGGATGACCTAAATTTGATTTCCTACAAAGTATTATTTTTATGTACTGAAGCCAATTGACTGCACTTAAAAAGAAAAAAAAGTTTAAAAAAAAAATTTTTAAAATTTCCCCTTTGAAAAAAAAGGAAAAATGAGGAAAAAAGAAAGGGCAAAAAAAAAATATCTTGCTAATGAAATATTTAACTTCAAATGTACATGAATCAACACAGCTAAATTTCCCAATGCAATGAGAAAACAAAATATTTCATTCCACCCCAACAAATCACTCTGAAGGGGTAAATTTTTACAAAAAAATTTTTAATTTAAAGGGAAAATTAAATTTGGGCAAAAGCTCAATTTTTGCCAAAAACTCTGAGAAATGTGAACAAAAAAACTAAATGAAAAATAAGGGGAAAAAAAATTGCAAACTCATAAAAAATCAACTTTATAGAAAAAGACAGCTTAATACCAATGCAATGTAAAAAAAAATAATTTAAGGTGACTCCCTTATGAAAAAATGTCATTAACACTGGAAAGAAAATCAATGACATGAGAAACATGTGACAAAAAATAAAATTTTTGTGCATTGTTTGCAATCATATATTCTTTCATCTCCAACAAAACTAGGGCAGAAACATAAACCATACATGTGGGGGGGGACTGAAAATATTTTTCAGTAGAATATAAAAGGGAAAAAATTTAAAAAAAAACATGGTTTCACAGCAAAAATGTATGATGAAGTGTTGATAATTCTTGCGTTTCCCAAATTCAATTGCAACTTTTACCCAACAATTTTAGGGTCAAATTTTTTATAACAGGTGTCTTATTAGTCACTTTTTCCTTTTTCACATGGAGGGTTTTTATTTGTTGTGTGGGATTTTCATAAAAAAGCACCCACTGCAGAAATTCCCCACCATTTTGAATTACACTATTTTCCACCCAAATCTGACTGTTTTTTGGTTTTTTTTCATATAAATTTTAAAGGGTTCTTTGTTGTTTTGATATAAAGGGTAATTTGCATGGTACCAATTTTTGTTACAGTGATGCTAATATACAAATAAGTTTGTGTGTTCTACAGTAGTCCAAAAATTTATGGTACATAAAATTTTTTCATGAACCGAGAAAAGTTGGGACATTTACTTTTTTTGATATACTTGCACAAAAAACAAAACCATTTTTAAAAACACAGCTCACACAAAAAGCAATAAATTTATCAAAAAAAAATTAAAAGTGACTGCCCACATCCAAAAAGTAACTCACTGGGAAACCCGATTGAATTAAAAAAATGAAAATTTAAAATTTAAAAAAATAAAATTGCAAAACATTAAAAAGGAAAAAAAATTAAAAAAAACTAACAAAATATTTAACTTGAAACCCAAAACAATCATAGCTCAATTCTGATGCAATGGGGAAAAAATATTTCATTCTACTTTTAAAAAAATCACTTTTTGAGGTCAATTTCACCCCTGATTTCAAATGAAAAATTTAAATTTATAGAACAAATTCTCTACCAACTGCACTAAGAAATAAAGAAAAACAATTAAAAAAAATAAATGAAGAACAATGGAAAAAAAAACTATACTAACACAAAATTGACACTATATAAAGGCCCCAGCTCAATAGCAATGCAATACATCAGAAAAAAAAAAAATAATTGTAAAATTAAACCTTTGCCCTCATAGACTTCAGAGAGTGAAACCATTTCATCAAATTTGGGTATATTTTTTTTTGCTTAAGACGCTTTTGATTCAAAAAAGGGAAATAATTTTTTTAAAATTAAAAATGCCCCCCCAATAATATGTTTTTGATTTTTTTTTATGAACTTATTTATGTACTTTGAAATTTTTTTGGTGCATGCACATTTATCACAACCTATTGGTGAATTTTTATATAAAATGTAGCACCTAGTTGGATTTAGCATTGCGAAAACATAAAATCCAAGGGGGCCAACTTGGCGAGTTTTTAAGGGTTGGGGATTGTTCTTTTCATAAATTTTTCTTTTATTTGTTTGGGAAATTCCGGGATTGTTCCGGAAAAAACCCATGGCTCTTTAAGGGACCACTCTTTTAAGCTGACTGAACCACAGCAGCATGTAGCAAAAAGATATCAAAAATAAAAAAAGGCTCAATATTTTGATTAAATTAATATAAACATTTTTTACAAACACAAATATATATATTATAAAATATTTATTCTGCTATTTAAAATTTTAGACGGGCATCAAACGAAATTTAAAAAAAATTGGGAAAAAAAAGATAAAAAAAACATATTTAAGGAAAATCCCCCCTGATTAATTTTCCAAAGTATTGGGACTCTTTTTTTTTTTTTTAAAATATATATATATATATAAAATTTGTTTTGAATTAAGGATTACTGGAGACAGATAAAACAGGCAAAAAAAAAAACTCAAAATATTAATTTCATATTGGTAAAAATACCCGTTTTTTTGGGATGATTTTTGGGAAAACACCCAAAATTGGGTTTTGGGAATTTAAAGTTACAAAAATTTTGGAAAAATTAAAAAGGGACTTACATTTATCCCCAAATTATTGGGGGACATTTTAGGAAATGAAGCCCCCATGGTTCCCAAATTTAGCATATACAAAATTGGGATTGCCAAAGGGGGCGGGGTTAACCCTTTAATGTTTCATTGATTGTGCGAAAAATGTAATTTGTACTTTTTGTAAAAATTTTCAAAATATATATCCCAAAAAAAAAAAAATAAATTGAAAAAAAGAAATACAATCCGTTAACAGACATAAAAAAAACAATTTTCTTTATCAAGAAAAAGCATAAGGGGGAAAAAATTAAAAGGGACTTAAAATTCACAACCTATTGCTGACATTTAAAAGAAACAAGCACATAATTGCCAATTTTAGCACATACATAAAATAAAATTTGGGGGTTCAACGGGAAGTTATTTTTTAAAAATTGGTGATAGTAAAAAGTACCAAAAAAAAATTACTATCTTCGAACCTGCTTCATCAACCAATTTAAGGGTTTTTCTGTTTTGCTCATTCTCCCAAAGCCTATTCAAATTTGATATGTAATTACTACCCCAACACTGCTTTTACTTGGCCAAATATGACTCAAGTTTGATTTTGTGTAAAAACAATTTTATGCACTGAAAAATTTCACACACTTAAAAAGGGTAAAATAAAAAACAGATGAAATTACCCAAACAACTCCAGTGGGGCCCTGTATCAAAAAATTTTTTTGGGGGGTTTTTTTTCAGATATGAGGGGCTGATCAGGGGTCTAATACCTGAAAAAAACAACGGTATTACACATTACACAACCTTTGGAGACATTAGATGAAATGAAGCATCTGGTTGCCAATTCAATGCATAGGAAATGGGGTTGCCAATTTGGGGGGTTTAAAATAGGTTGGGATTGCTGTAATATGTAGAACCCTTTCTTTTTTTTTTTCAATTTTGACTATTAACTCCCTTTTGGGGCGTCCCCAATTTTTTTAACCTGACTCACGGGACACTGTGGAAAATAGTCATAAAAAAAAAATTAAATCAAAAGAAGATAAAAAATAAAATATGGCTCAATATTTTGAAAAAATCAAGTAAACATTTTTTGTACAAACAAAATATATATTAGAAAAACTTTTTTCATATTTCAGAGGAACATCAAGATTTTAAAAAAAATCAAATACAATTAAAAAAAAAATTTTAAGGGCAATGCGTTGATTTTGCCAAATTAAAAAAATGGTTAGAAAAAAGGGAAAAAACAAAACAAAAAAAAAAAAAAAATTATACATTGTTAAAAAAAAAATTCGGGAAAAAAAAGATAAAATACTTATTCATGATATTAATTTCATATCATCTAAACGTACGGAAAAACAATACTAAAGCTAATTGCGTGTAAAAACTGAAATACCCATATCAATAAGTTTTGGTTTGTAAAAAATTTTAATGTTAAAATTTTCAAAATTAAAAATTTTTGAAAAATTACTGAAAAAATAATTATTTTTTTTAAGCAAAAAAACCCCAAGAAAATACGTTACTATATGAATCTTGCCCAAAATATAAAAAAATTTTATTTGTTAAAAAAATAATCATTAAAAATTGAAAAATATTCCCAAAAAGTATTAAAAAAAAAAATTGAATAAATATTCCCAACCCCATAAACATAGCTAAAATAAAAAATTGTTTAAACTTGAAAAACTGCGTTAAAGTATAAATTTTTCATTTAATGAGAACGTGGATTTATGATTATAAACCAAAAATCACTTAAAATTAAATTTTTAAAAAAATTTTGAAAAAGAAATAATAAGTACATAAAAACCCCCCCCCGGTTCAAATGCACGTTAAAGTCAAAAATTTTAGGGATATGGTTCAGTAGTTTGGGTTAAACGACTTTGAACAAACACACATTACATTTTTTTTATATAGATATTGTAAATATAAAAAACAGAACTTTCTAAACAGATTTCATTTGCAATTTGTTAACAGAATAATCCCAAGTTATGGACCCACTAACATGGTGCTCATATCTGAAAAAGGGCCCCAAAGGAATTTGGATACTAAGGCCACTCAGAGCTGTTTTACAATTTCATATGTTTTTGTTTTAAAAACGAGGTGCAGTCAATGGGTTTCAGTACATAAAATTGCTTTGCAGAAAATCGAACTTAGGTCATCATACTGACCATGCAAAACCAGTGTGAGGGGTAATTCCGCAGCAAATTGGAATAGGCATCAGAAAACAAGCAAAACAGACAGATGGCTGAAATATGTGTCGAGGAAGCAGGTGGGTCTTAAGATTGTAATCATTTTTTTAAACTATGCTTTTAAATATAAAGATAGTTCAGTTTTTTTTTACATTTCTTTTTTGAATTTATTTTTAAACTCAGGATATATTTTTGGATAAATTTTATATATAAAATGCTAATTTAAATTTTGTATGCTACAGATCTGTTTGGTGTGATTTTAAAATGTCTCCACAAACAAGTAGCATACCGATTGAAATCCTCCACCTATTTTGTCTTTCTCCAGTGATCCTAAATTAAATTATATATAGATTTTATTTTTTTGTACTTATGTTGTTTTTAGTCGACCATTTACCTAAAATCAAAAGACATCACCAAATGCTGCAATATGCATTCAATAAGGTGAAACCATTCTATGTGCCTGATTGTACACAATATTTTTTTGCTCTTGACTGAATTTTTCCACTAAGTAGTTGTTTAAATTTCTAAAAGTTGGGGCAATAACATTAGAATCGCAAAGGATCTATTTTGTGTGATTTCTAAATATTATTTGGTGTTACTGCAAAATAAAACTGGGAAAGTTAAGATTTTCTGATGTATATATTTTGTGTTCGTTTTGGTATTTACGTATTATCAAAAACATATTGGCAACACTATATGAAAGGAAGTACATGGTTGCCAATTCACCGTGTACGAAACATACAAAATCGGGGTTGACATAGTTGTAATAGTACCTTTGTTTGGAACTGTTTTTGTTGATTTTATCAAAATGTTGAACTTTAATTTTTTTCATAGCTTTTTAACACTTAAATTTGTTATAGCTAGCTGTACTCAGCCTTGCCCTTCTGTGGCTCAGTCTGGTTAAAAAGAAAGAAAATAATACATATATAATCACCCGCTTGCCCTTGAGGTAAGATTTTTTTATATAAAAAAATATGTGTAAATATACATAAACAAAACTTTTCTAAGCAGATTTCATTTGTAATTTAACAGGATACTCCAAGTTATTATGGTTTCTTTGTCCATGTTATGAATCTAAAATTATTGACATTGTCTCCATAGGAGAAGTGCCAAGTTTAAAAATAAACTTAAACGGCTCTTTTTAAGGTTAAAGGGTTAATTTTACAGTGTTTATATAAGTAAACATTTTGTGTTGCTTCGTTCTTTGTGCAGATACAAAATTGTCTCTTCTGCCTACTCTAGAACAGCAGTTGCCAACCTTCAGCACTTCATGAACCATGTAACATATAACTTCATAATTTTTTGTGAACCACTAATAGGATAGACCACTATATGGCAGACCACAGCAGCTGTATTTATGTCTCCATACCCTGAAAAATAAACTTCATGAAAAGCAATAACAAACCAATGATCAACAGACTGAAGTGTTTTGCTACCAATTTACTATGATTACAATAAGCGACTTTCAAATTTTGATGGTAAATCTGAAGTGCGTTAAAAGTGGCAACTGAAAGTTTTTAGTAAAGTAAAATCCATGTTCCATAATATGTGTTTTTTTTTTTGCTCATTTTTTTTTTTAACTAAACTTCATAAAAGTATAAATAATGTCCCAATTTTCCTGCGGACCATCCAAAATTTCTCACAGATCACCAATTGATGTGACTGCTGCTCTGAAACACACAACAGTACATATGTATTAGCATCACCTTAACAAAATTGGTGCCTCATGTATCGCACCTTAGTATCTAAATAACAAAGATTCTAACTTTTTTTTATCGAAAAAAATCAGGTTTGGATGGAAAATTATGCGATTTGAATGGCGGTAATTTGGCTTGGGTGATGCTAATATTTAAGTACCCAGAAAACAAATACCGTAAAATCCGGCATATAATGTGCACTTTTAACACAAAAATATACACTGTGTATAAAAATGATAAGCTTTAAAAATAAAATTTAAAAAAAGAGATGAGCATTATAAAGAAATTAGACCATTATAAAGAAATTAGACTACGGCATTAATCGAAATACTGCTTATTTAAAAGAAACAGCATTCCTTATGAACTTGTGTCTACTAGAAGTATTCTACTTTTTTTCAAAAACTTAGAATAATACCTCGGATAAAGGACTTCAAAATATAGAGCTTCAATATATAGAGCATTGTGCATGTACATTCCAGTTTTCTTTGTAAAAATGGGGTGTGCATTATATGGCGAATATACCAAAAAATTAAAAATTGTAGCTTGGAAGTACAGATGCATGTTATATGCCAGATTTTACAGTAATTGTCCATGTGAGAAACAGACTGTGTCTAGATATAAGCCACTCTATTTTAAAGATAGGCCCTTAAATTTGTTGATAACAATTGCTAATGCTAATTGAATTGTAAATTGCAAAAAATTTCCATTATTACCAACACTTTGTCGTAGATTTCTGCAGCAAAATCCGTGTTTATATTTGAATTTTCCTTGCATATTCGATTGAAAACATCTTCAGCCTCTCATTGCGTTGGAATTGAGCCGTGTCAATTGATGTACATGCAAAGTTAAATATTTCATAAGCATTTTTTATTTTTTTCCCTTTCTTTTTGTTACTGATTTTTCCTTTCTTTTAATGTTTTGAAATTTAATATGTTTTTGCTTTACGTTTTTTTTTTATCACGTGCAGTCAATTGGCTTTACTACACAAAAATAACGCCTTGCAGGAAATCAAACTTAAGTCATCATACTCGCAAGGCAAAAGTAGTGTAACGAGTGTAATTGCACTTCAAACTGAGGAAGAATGGGCATCATCAAACGAGAAAAACAGACAAAGAATGACACAAACACATGCTGAGCAACATGCAGCCAGACTTGTAGATGCACATTTGCAAGCACAGTATTTGTGTTTTGCAACATCAGATCTGCTCTGCTCTCAGCAATAGGAATACAATAGGTTGCGAATGGCTGAATGATGTCAAACCAGAAACAGCACATCAGTCTCAAACATGACTTTGTAGGGAGCAATTACACAATAACAGTCACCTTTCAATCTGTTACAACCCAGTAGAAGATTATTGGTTTAGCCAGCATGTTATCATCAGCACAATGAATAAAGTGCATCCTTATTGCAATGCTCTGTAATTTAAGGGAGAAAAAAAAGGAATGTTTTGTACCACTGAAAAAATTAAACTGCCTCTACTTGGAGAACCACCAGAGCCCTTAAAAACTTTGCCTGCCTGATACACTGCAAAATCAAAACTTTTCCTATACAACATCAGGAAATACAATTCATGCTTCCAAATGACAGTTTGTAAAAATGTGCATTTGTGAACATTCCTCTGATTTAACAGAAATATCCATAAGCTCTGTAAAACTAACCCATAGCCCTCAATTAATCCAGAGTGCAGACATTTAAAATTTGTCTTCAAACTTGCAAGTCTCCATTATGAAGACAATGTAAATAAATTTAGGTTCATAGCATAAGGACAAAAATAAGCTGTAATAACTACAAGTATTTGGTTTACAAATTACAAATGATATCAGTTAAGTAAAGTTTTGTGTAAATATATTTATACATTTTCTTTTATATAAAAAAAATCATACCTCCAATACAAATGTTTAAATTTACTGAAAACATGTGTTTTCTCTTTAACCAGACTGAGCCACAGCAACGCGTGGCAGGGTACAACTAGTTTAAAATAAAAATCATTATTCAACACAGTACTATGTAGCACACATTTTCAGGTACATAAATTTTAATGTCTGTTCTTTTAAATTCTAAAATTGTTGAGCAAAGGTAAGTTGATTTAAAGGGAAGGAAAATATTACACTCACTTCATAAAATGTCTTAGTTGAATATGCAGTTTTAGATATACAGATTCAAACTTTATCCTTTCACATGGATAAAAACATTCTGAAATAAAAAAAAAATTGACATTTTAATTTCAGATATATATTCATGCAATAAGCAATAATTATAATAAATGTATCTATTCATAAAATAGATGAAATATATTTCAATACACTTTTAACTGAGGGAAGCTATACAAATTTAGCTTTCTATTTACTTGTATAGCTTTTGATCCATATAAGCATACAGATCTGGGACAAATCCAGAATATACACACAAAATAATGTTTCAGAGAGCAGGGATAGGTTTGGAATACCTAGCTACAATCAAATTAATCATGATGCATCTTAAAATTAACTATACAAAAATTTTAGAGGGTATTTTAACTTATGTTATTCTGCAATGCATTACAGGCGTCTGATGCGGTCGAACAACTTTCTTCCTTTCAACTGCCTAATTATACAGGGACAGTTTCATTACTTGTAAAATGTTTGAAAATACTCATGAAAAGATATTACTGTGTGTGAAATATTACCTACATTGTATTCAAAACATATATTCATACAATAAACAAGAATTAAAATAAATATTTCAATTCATAAGTTAGATGAAATATGCTTCAAAACACTTGTGTGTGAGGGATGCTAAGTACAAGCTATACACCAAAAAATCTTTCTATTCACTTGCTCACACACTTAGGCCAAATCTAGAGAGTCATAAAATTTGACTTCCGAAAGAGGGATAAAATTAATATCTAGTTTTCATGCCATTTAATCAAAACAAGTTATAAATTTTATTTTATTCTAGAATGGCTCACACATTAGTGACATAGTTATTCTTACTTTCTATAATTCATATTGAAGATTTTTTTTATTTAAATACAAAACACTTTAAAACAGTGCTCAGACTATGTTGACCAGATTTAAATTCTAATATTTTTTTAAACTGAAAAGAATCTCTCAAAAACGATAAACAAGATGAAGAGAAATAATAATTAGTAAATCAAGAATAATGCAAGTTGAAATTTGGAAAAAGAATTTACTATTCACAAAAAGAGTCTGTATAAATTCACAATACATTTTACTGCAGATTATTTAAAAGTCTCGAATGGTTTTGCAAAGGCTTGTTTAACTATGGGGGGAATATTAATACGAATAAATGATTTTTGTGAAAAGAAATTTAATAAACAAATTAATACAGAACATAAAGAGATATATATTTCCAGGCAATTCTAACCAAGGCAAGCTGTACAAAAATGGCATTCTAATTATTTAGTATTGTCTTGGAAATACATAAGCTTACCGATGTAGGACAAATACAGAAAATACAGGCAAAATAATGACATAAAAATGTATGAGGCATGATCATTTTCTAAGATTTTGCAACACATTATAGATGGTCAAGCTATTTTTTACTGTTTAGAATGTTTATAAGGGACAGCTTAGTCGGTCATAAAATGCTTGGAAGTAGTGGTGAAACTATGTTACTGAGTTTGATATATTTAAGAAAGATATGTTAACCCCTTAACTGCCATGGAAAAGTTATGAAATCCATCCCCCAGTGCTACCGTTTTTCCTAAAGGCGCGCGTTGTTACACGGTTTGTTGAGGGAAAAGAAAAGGAGTATTTTAACTCCCAAAACTATTTACTTTTTCTTTAGAAAACAAAGAAAAAAGGATAAAATAATAAAATTAAAATAAATTAAAAACCTAGAGTTACAATATAATAAAAATTAAATTATCTGTCCTGTGATATATCCTGAAACATGATGACGGAAAATAGTCATCTAAATCACTCATCACTCTGATATTTTCGTAAAAAGATCTTCTATTTCGCACAATAAACGAAAACGGAAACAAGAGAAGAATAAAAAGCAAGATCTACTCAAACAGAAACAAAAACTACACAGCTATGACTTTCATCGTTTAAGAAACATCCCCTTTACCAACACCCTATCCCTCTTCTCTAAAATAAGAAAATCCTTTTCAAACATTGTCAAGGTCATTTTATGGCATTCCAAAGCTGGTGGGAGCAGTTATAGCAGTGCAATGCAAAGGATCCTACTTCGGAAAGGTGTATATATACGCCGGCGGCAGTTAAGGGGTTAAGATATGGGTGGGGAAGAAAATTTTCTATTGAATCTGTGATTCATTAATTAATCAGCAAATTTTTACTTCAGCACATAATATGGATACTATATCACATTAGAAAAGTGTCTGTGGAGAATTCCCTTTACATATATTTTATCTAAAACAATAGAATTATTGTAAATATGTAACTTAGAAGAAACACTTTCACTTCAACTGAAATTGAGGAAAGCAATTCAAGCACCTTTTATGGATTTGTAATGTTTCAAGAATACTTAAGAATTCAAATTCAGGAGTGATTGAAATACAAAATTTCATTAAAAATGGCAAATAAACATTAATTTTTATTTATTTAGTATAATTTTGTATTTAGTATTTATTTTAAAATATTCAATAAACAAAATTTTAAAGAATTTTGAAAATGATTATTTTTATATTACACTTAGGTGTCAAACAAGTTTTTCAAATGGTCAAATTATTTATTTTCCAATTATTCAAATTATTAGGAGTAACTGAAATAGAAATCTTGATCTCAATTAGAGAGAAAATATATTTCTTTCCAATTATATTTAACCATACTTATATACTATACTCATGAGAGAAGCAAAGAAAATATGATCTGAAAGACTTATTTAATAATCATATTATTAATGATAATAAACTGATATGTTTTAAAATATATTCTATAATTAAAATATACTATATATATATAATTGCTGTGGAGTATACATTATTTAAATAATGCCTTTTCAATGGAATTAACTTTTCTAACATTTTAAATGTGGGAAAATATATATATCCTAAATTTAGGAAGCAAAATGAATTCATTCCTCTACAATATATTCAAGGAGATAAATATCTAGACATTTAAAAATGATACTGCTTCTAGTACAGGAAAATAAATAGAGAAAAACAACACTGCCTTCAACAGTTGTCACAAATTGAAATTCCTACTAATTCCTTGCATTCAATACCACATCGTGAAATACTGAATTAAAAAAACTATATCACTGACTAAGCTATTCTGAGAATTCATTTATAAATTGCTAAGAATAGAAATTCAATTACAATGACTCAGGAAAAATTTTTTAGAATATCAGTACAAATTATAGATGCAAAACACTTACGAAATATATCATTTATAAATTGATAAGATGAAGGAAAACTGTAAAATGACTGTAAACTACAAAAATTCTCCTCAAACTAACATTAAGTGTCCTCTCAGAGAATTGAATTAGTTTTTAATTTAAGTACAAAATAAATATTACTGGTACAGAATCATTTTCAATAGTTAAAATGCCTTTGGTTTTGAAAAGTATAATGGAATTTTTATAGGTTTTAATAAGAGAGTGCAGGTCTCGCACTAACTTGTATAGAGTAATAAAAGCCACATATTATATAAGTGGTAATACTTTTTTGATGTGTGGGACAAACAAAACTAGCCTCATTAGAGGACACTTTAATATTAATTAAACATGTTGTTCTGATGATCATAAAAATAATTTATGACATTACTTGTAAAGTAAATTTAAAAGCTATATAAATACATGTCAGAATTAAATATTGTCTGATCAGGAAATAAGTTTAAAAAAATATAATAGGGAAAAATTAAAATTTCAGAATAAATTCGGAAATTATATGATATTATATATTTCGTATATCTCATTAAAAAAAATGACTGTAGAGGTACATGCTCCTCAAAATTGTATAAAAATATCTTCTGATATAGAATAAACTTCTTTTGTAATTTAAGTACAACATAAATCTTAGTGGCATAAAAATTAAATATTTTTTGTATTGACTAAGCTTTAATGCAAATTTTAATAGGGTTTAAAAAGACAATGTGACAACCAGGTCTCTAACAAACTTATATTGAGCAATAAAAGCTATATTACTTCTGTAGCGTATGGGACAAAATACTATCTTCATTAGAGTACCAGCAATGAAAAAAAAAATTATTTTAATGACATATTGCAAAATTATACTATTAACAGTAATAAATTTTTATGATTAAAAATATATTCTATCATAAAATATAATATATATAAATGTTGTAAAATGCACATTATGCAAATAATTCCTTTAAAGGAAATTAACTTTTCTAACAATCTAATGTGAGAAAAATATATTCTGAATTGGGAAACAAAATGAAAACTTTTATCCATAATATATTCATGCTGGATAAATAGCTAGACAACTAAAACAACACTACTTCTAGAATGGAAAAATAAATGAGGAAAACAGCAATCAACAGCTATCACAACATCTAAATTCCTTGCAATTTCCTTACATTCAATACCAAACAGTGAAATACATAATTGAAAAAACTATCTCACTAACAAACTAATTTGAGAAATAATATATCAAGAGAATTCAAATAAAACATTTAAATTACTTAGACAATTACAAGTTGAATCACATTGACTCAGGAGAGAAATTCAAAATATGACTAGGAATTATACATGCAAAATCATTTTAAAATATATCATTTTTAAATCTGGTAGCATGAAGAAAAACATTAAACTGACGTTAAAACCACACCCTCTTCAAAATTCAATAATGAAAAAAACCTCTTACACAGAAACATGAATTCTTTTATAATAAGTACAACATAAATATCAGTGGTGTATAAAAACTACATATTCCTTTTAAAGATTAAAATTCCATGGCTTGTGAAAATGAATGCAAATTTGTAGGGGTTTCAACATTACATTGTAAAATCCAAGTATCTCAGTTATATCAAACAATAAAAGACATAAATGAAGAAAAAATACATTTGTTGAGTGCGGGACACATAAAACTAGATTCATTACAGAAGAATACTTTATCTCTGACAGACATATTTAATTAAAATATTTTTAAAAATCATTCATGATTGTATTTGTAATATATGCTCAATCACTATGGTATAATATATATAATTATGTAATATATGTCAATTAAATATTGTTGAGAAAAAAATATTTAAAAGTGCAATTTAAAGATCAATGTATTCTGACAGTAAAAGTAAAATAATTTATTTCTTTATCATATATCCACACTGATATATTACAAGATAGCTAAAATTATAACTATTACAAAAAGAAAAAACAACACATTTTAAACTGTATATAGATCAGTGCATAATATTTTGATTATAGAAATAGAACAATAACTCAATGATTTCAATGAAATTACCTGTTATTATCTGTTGCACATACAAAACCTTTGTTATTTAAACTTTCTCAAAGTTTCAAAATATATATATAATTTTGCAGTACCTGCTAGGGAAGACCCCTCATTAAGATTCTGGGAGCAAGGTTATAAATAATTTCACTTTTAAAGTTCTGCTTTGATCATATTTTGAAAAAATGGAAAGCAAAGAATATATTTTTTAAATGTAAATTCCTTTTTTGATACAGGGGGGAAAGAAGATGCACTTAAAAGAAAGAGAGAGAGGGAGAAAAATAATTACATCTGAGTGTGCTTCGGAAATGCTCCAAGGTTGGCGAATATAAAACATTTTCATCCAAATTTTATCTGTTAACTTTCTAAAGATCCTATAAGAAGAAACAGAAATTTGATGAAAATAATTTGACATATTTAACAATACATATTATATGCTGTAACAGATTTAAAATGAAGGCGTTTAACAAGCAATTAAAAAAATGCTTTTAATGAAAACATTGGTACCTTTTTTCTTATGACAATTAAGATTACAAAAATTATACCTGCTTAAAATAGATTTTGATTATAAAAATTGATTTTAAAAACATTACTTGAGGAAATATTGGAATAGTCTCAATTACATAAATAACATTTTTTAGGTTAAAATAGCAGCAAATTTTCTTTAATTTATTAAAGTTCAAATAATTTATTTAAGTGCAGCATGTCTACACTGATAGTGATACAATTATTAGAAAACAAAAATAAATACAAGGATAAATCTGTATGAACTTATATTCAATAACACATGGTCAAATGCTTAACTGAAAAATTCTCTCAAACTAAGCTATTTCAGTATTACATTACAATAAAAGAATTAAAAATTTGTATGATCATAATGTGAATCAGACAATAGAGAGAAAGAACTTTAGTATAAATCCAGAAAATTATACATACAAAACATATATTTTATAAATGTGATAAAAGGGGAGAGGGGGACCCCAGTTAAATGACTGTAAAATTACATGACCCTCAAATTTGTATAAATATCCTCTCATATAGATAGAAATATCTTTTTTCATTTAAGTACAACATTACATCTTAGTGTTATACAAATTAAGTATTTTTTTTCATTATTATGGCTTTAATGCAAATTTCAATGAGTTTTAAAAAGATTGTGTGATGGCCAGGTCTCTAAAAAATTTATATTGAGCAATAAAAGCTATATCACTTTTGGGGATTTTTTCCCTCATGTATGGGACAAAATACTATCCTCATTAGACTACCAGCAATGAAAAAATATTATCCTAATGACATATTTCAAAATTATACTATTAACAGTAATAAATGTTTATGTTTAAAATATACGAGTATTAAAAGTGATAATTGAAGACATAATACTTTTGTAAAATGGAACAAAAAAACTTGCCTCATTAAAGTAGAAGGAAAAAATATATTATCAGAATTACATATTTAATAAGTATCATTAATGTTATTTAATTATTATGCTTACAAATATATTCTATAGCAATAATATATAACTGTTAAGTAACGTTTAAAGAATGTCTCTCTGGAAAAATAACTCTTCTAATACTCTAAATGTCACAAAAATATATTTTAAATTTGGAAACAAAATGGATTCATTTATAAAAAAATGTATGCATGCTGATAAATATCTAGACCAGTGGTTCCTAAACTGTGGTGTGTTGACCCCTGAGGATCCCCAGTGCCTCTGAAGGGAGCTGTCAAGGTCTCTTATGTAATCATAAGATATTGCTCTTTCATAGATTGTGAAAAGCTTTGGGAAAAAACTGAAAGATGCGCCATCCTAGACTAGTTACTAAATTGCCCCAATGAAAAAATTTTACTAGAACATTAATTCAATAAGTGTTTTGTAATATTTTTAACTAGATGTTTACTGTTTTCTTAAAGGAAAAAGGTGTTAAAAAAGTCAGTATAAGTAGCAGAAGCAAGTCTTAGGATTAGAGAGGAACCTTTAAATCTTTCAGGTATGTGTTGGGAGTCAGGGTAAAGGGTGTTCAAAATCTTGGGGTCTGCAATGACAAGCTGTTCATAAAGGGGACCTGATGTGATCAAAAGTTTAAGGACTGCTGATATAGACAACTAAACATACTATTTCTAAAAAAGGAGGGATAAAAATACTAGAAAATTAACCTTGCATTCAAGTTTTATCAAAAGCTTAAATTCCTACCAACTGCTCATATTCAATACCACACAGTGAAACAGCATATTAAAAAAATTACCTCACTGACTATACTATTTTTGAGAAAAAATATATCAAGAGTATTCAAATGTAACATTTAAATTACTTAGACAGTTACAAGTAGAAACGCAATGACTCGGAAAAGAAATTCAGAATATAACTAGGAATTGTAAATACAAAATATATCATTTGTAAATCTGTTAAGATGAAGAAAAAAAAATTACAGTAAAACTAAATTCTCCTCAAACTTGCATAACATATCCTCACAGTACAACATATTATATAACTACAACATAAATATCAGTGGTATAAAGACTAAATATTCTTTTTCCCAGATAACAATTTTGTGGCTTTTGAAATTTAATGCAAATTCATAGGAGCTTTGAATGTGACACAACCAGGTATCTCACTCACTTATATTAATCAGTAAAAGCTATAATTGGAAGCATAATACTTTTATAGAGAGTGATACAAATAAAACCAGCTTCATTCAAGAAGGAGTAAAGAAGAATGTTTAGCCAGTATTGACATGTTTCATTAGTATATTGTTTGATTAAAGTGTCAAATAGGAGGCCCCTTGCTGAAGCGATTTTTGGAGACCAGAATTAGTCTCCAAACTGCCTATATGTAGCGTTAGGTGTTCAAAAGTAATGAAGAGCCAAATTCATTCTGGCATCTAGATAAACATCATCACACACACACACAAATCCTAGGAACCCACTATTCTACACTTTAGTGTCTTGCTTAAAGTAAAAAATAATATGATTTGTATGTATATTAAATAGCTAAAATATAAGATGTGAATTTTATGTAATATATACTATGTTTAAATATTGTCTGATATGGATATTATGCTATTAACATTTAACTATAAATGTATTCTGAGTTTGAAAATTAAAACGTTTTATTTCTTCACAGTATTTTGATATATTACAAGACAACTGCAACTATTACATTTATAGAAAGAAAAAAATAAGCACAAGAAAATACCACATACATTTTAAGAACTGCAATTGTAAATTAGTATACATAACATTTTGATCATTAACATAGAACAAGGACTTATGTTTTCATGTGTTAATAACTTAAATCTACTGGATATATGTATGAAGTCTTTTAAATCCTTTTTAAACTTTTAAAAAAGAAAAGAAATGTATAAATTTTTTGACACTGCGGAACTAAGAAATACTTCATATTAAATTTGTATTAAGGGTTAATCAATATCAAGTGATGAGTTGTGATTATATTTTAGAAGAATGGAAAGGAAAGAATGAGTTTTCCACTAAAATTGTAAATTATCTTTCAAACATAATAATCAATAAAAATCTGTATGTAATAATAATAATAAATTAAATACATCAGAGTCTGCTTGGGAACTGTCCCTCAGTTGACCAATACAAAACTTTTTCCAACCAATATTATCTTTTCCTTAAAGATCCTGCAAGAAAGAAATAAGAGTAATGCGGAGAAAAGAATTCAAAAATTTTAAATAATACAACAAAGAACATTTTACAAGTGGTTAAAGAAATCCATTTTTTTGTCTTGAAAAGTATGGCTCTCTTTTTCATTAAGCTAAGAAACACAAAATGAGAAATCACTTCTCACAACTCACATTTTGTTTACACAGAACAATTTTAAAAATATATAATAATTGAAGAAATATTTAAATACTTCAATAGAAACTGTTGTGATATGCCCCCTATGGTGACCATATCTTTGATTGTCAGCGTGAGCTAGAGGTGTGGGATTCTCAAAATGAACAGACATTTTAAATTCTTAATATGGACTTTATTAAGAAAATATAACTTAAACTTCTAACAATTTAGATAAATTTATATAAATGAGAATCTAGAATGAACGAACACACAAAAGTAGTTAAACCGAATCGCGTAATTTAGACCACTTTCCATAAATAATTATATTATCCGCCTATTCTTACTTCTAATAATATTACAAGTCCTAATATCAAATAATCAGTCCTACCTTAATCAAATTTAACTTCAATCTTTAAATAGAAACGTCTAGGCGCGTGTGCAATGGTATGCACCTTGTATTAATGGCAGGGCTTCTAGGTAACTTTACGATAGGCTGTCAAATCACGCTTGTATCTCCTCCAAACATAACATTCATCAAATTGCCATCCTGCTTACTGAAACTTCTGTTCTTTTAAAAGCTATCTTATTTGCATTTCGCTTCTTGGATTTTGGTTGGAAAAGAGTTGTTATTAATCTTGGCCGTCAAAGAACCCAGAGGTTATGTTAAAGAAAAGACGCATGAGCCCGTCACACTGTTAAATAGACACATTTAGATTAATTTATCATTAAATTTTTAAGATTAAAGGAATTCATTTCTCAAAAATATATACATACAGATTTATTTCACCACAACTAAAAAGTTGGAAGTATAATTAAAACTAATAAAAAACCTTAATTTCTTCAATATTCAATTCAATTTCTCTTACTGAATACCATATGGTCAAACATTATACTAAAAAATTATTTCACCAACTGAGCATTTCTGAGACACATTAAAAGAATTCAAATGTAGCAAATAATTTCAATGATTACATGTTGAATCACACAATACAAAACAAAAAGAATTTCATTATGTCTAGAAATTTTATATACAAATAAATTAAAAATATATCATATTTAAATCTGATAAATGTAAAATAAGACAAAATGATAGTAAAATTACATTGTTTTCAAACAAGGTTTAAAAGGTATTCAATAGAAATTCTTTCTAATTTAACACTACAACTCGCGATGGGGTCATTTTGACCCAGAATTGCTGAACTTAATGTTTTCAAAGAAAAGAGTGGCCCAACCAGTTATGCAAAGAGAAATATTGAAAAAGGTTACGCAATTAGCTCATGGAGGCTACTTATAGACAGACAATGCTTCGTCATATCAAAAATTGTACAGAGGAAGAAGCTCACCGTGAACCGAGAAAAAAGGAATGGTCAAAAACTTTAGGCGACTTAGATGCTTTATAAATGGGGATAAAAGGGGAGAGGGGGGACCCCAGTTAAATGACTAAAATTACATTGACCCTAAAATTTTGGGATAAATATCCCCCCTCATATAGATAGAAATATTTTTTTTTCATTTAAGTAAAAATTAATCTTAGTGTTAACAAAATTAAGTATTTTTTTTTTATTAGGGTTTTTAATCAAATTTCAATGAGTTTTAAAAAGATTGTGTGATGGCCAGGTCTCTAAAAATTTATATTGAGCAAAAAAGCTAATCACTTTTTTTTTCCCCAAGATGGGAAAAAAAATACTATCCTCATTGGGACTACCAGCAAAAAAAATATTATCCTAATGACATATTTAAAAATTATACTATTAACAGAAATAAATTTTATTTTAAAAAAATTTTAAACAAAGTATTAAAAGTGATAATTGAAGACATAATATTTTTGAAAAAAGGGAAACAAAAAAAACCTTGCCTCTTTAAAAAGTAGAAAAAAAAAAATTTTTCAAATTACATATTTAATAAAAGTATCATTAATGTTTTTTAATTATTATGCTTACAAATATATTCTATAGCAATAATATATAACTTTTAAAAGAATTTTTAAAGAATGCCCTCGGGAAAAAAATAACTCTTCTAATACTCAAAAGTAAAAAAATATTTTTTAAAATTTTGGGAAAACAAAATGGATTCATTTAAAAAAAATGTATGCATCTGTTAAAAAACCCCAGACCGGGGTTTGTTCCTAAATTTTGGGTGGTTTTGTGGCCCCCGAGGATCCCCGGGTCCTTGGGGGCCTTAAAGGGTCCCTTTTTAATCATAAGATTTTTCTTTTCATAGATTGTAAAAAATTTTTTGGGAAAAACTGAAAGTTGCCCACCCTAGACTATTTAACAAAATTTGGGCCCCAATAAAAAAAATTTTTATTTGAACATTAATTCAATTAGTTTTTTTGAAATTTTTTTTAATTAGATTTTTAATGTTTTTTTAAAAGGGAAAAAAAAGGTTTTAAAAAAAGTCAGTAAAAGGGGTAGCGGGGGAAGAAAAGTCTTAGGGATTAAGAGGAACCTTTAAATCTTTCAGGTATGTTTTGGGGAGTCGGGGGTAAAGGGTTTCAAAATCTTGGGGTCTCAATGACAAGCTGTTCAAAAAGGGGGACCTGAGGGACCCAAAATTTTTAAGGCCCCTTCCTGATCTGAACAACAAAAACATACTATTTCAAAAAAAGGGGGGGGAAAAAAAATACTAGAAAATTTTACTTTTTCAAAAGTTTAAAATTTCCCCACCAACTGCTCATATTCAATACCACACAGTGAAACAGCATTTTAAAAAAATTACCTCACTGAATATACTTTTTTTTGAAAAAAAAATATATAAAAAGAGTATTCAAATGTAACATTTAAATTACTTAGACAGTTACAAGAAAAAACAATGACTGGAAAAGAAATTCAGAATATAACTAGGAATTGTAAATACAAAATATATCTTTTTGTAAATCTGTTAAGATGAAAAAAAAAAAAATTTTACAGTAAACAAAATTCTCCTAAAACCTTGCATAACATATCCCCCCCACGGTACAACATTTTATATAACTACAACATAAATACCCAGTGGTATAAAGACTAAATATTTTTTTTCCCAGATAAAAATTTCTTGGTTTTTAAAAAATTTAATGCAAATTCTGGGAAGCTTTGAATGTTGAACCCCAGGTATTCCCCTTTTCCACTTATATTAATCGGTAAAAGTTTAAATTGGAAGCATAATATTTTTTATAGAGAGTGTTTAAAAAAAAACCCAAATTCAAAGAAGGAGTAAAAAAGAATTTTTTAGCCAGTATTGACATGTTTCATTAGTAATTGTTTGATTAAAGTTTTCAAATGGGAGGCCCCTTGTTGGGGAAAAAAATTTTTTGGAGACCAAATTAGTCTCCAAACTCCCCTTATGTAGCGTTAGGTTTTCCCGGGAAAGTAATGAAGAGCCAAATTCATTCTGGCATCTAGATAAACATAAACCAAAACAAAATCCTAGGAACCCACTATTCTACAATTTTGGTGTCTTGTTTAAAAAGTAAAAAAAAATTTATTTGTATGTATATTAAATAGCTAAAATATAAGATGTAAATTTTTTATGTAATATATACTATAAAAATTTAAATATTGTCTGATATGGATTTTTCTATTAACATTTAACTAAAAATTTTATTTTTGAGTTTAAAAAATTTTAAAAACTTTTATTTCTTCACAGTATTTTAAAATATATTACAAGACAACTGCAATTTTATTACATTTATAGAAAAAAAAAAATAAGCACAAGAAAATACCCTTTTACTTTTAGAACTGCAATTTAAAAAGTATACATAACTTTTTTGATCTTTAAACATGGAAAAGGATTTAATGTTTTCATGTGTTAATAATTTAAATCTATGGATAAATGTTTGAAGTTTTTTTAAATCCTTTTTAAACTTTTAAAAAAAAAAAAGAAATGTAAAAATTTTTGACATTTAAACCCAAGGAATATTTCATATTAAAATTTGTATTAAGGGTTCCCCCTTTCAAGTGATGAGTTGTGATTATATTTTAGAAGAATGGAAAGGGAAAAGAATGAGTTTTCCCTTTTAAAATTGTAAATTTCTTTTTCAAACATAATAATAATAAAAATCTGTATGTAATTAATAATAAAAAAATTAAATACATCAGAGTCTGCTTGGGAACTTTTCCTCATTTGACCAATAAAAAAACCTTTTCCAACCAATATTATCTTTTTTTTTAAAGATCCTGCAAAAAAAATAAGAGTAATGCGGGAAAAAAAATTTAAAAAATTTTAAATAATACAACAAAAGAAAAATTTTTTGGGGGGTTTTGGGGAAACCTTTTTTTTGTCTTAAAAATTTGGCTTTTTTTCATTAAGCAAAGAAACAAAAAAATGAGAAATCACTTCTCCCAACTCACATTTTTTTTTTAACAAGAAAAAATTTTTTAAAAAATATAAAAATTGAAGAAATATTTAAATATTTCAATAGAAACTGTTGTGATATCCCCCTTATGGTGACCATTTTCTTTGATTGTGGTTGAGCTAGAGGTGGGGAATTCCCCCTGAACAGACATTTTAAATTTTAATATGACTTTTTTAAAGAATATAACTTAAACTTCTAACAATTTAGATAAATTTATATAAATGAGAATCTAGAATGAACAAAACACACAAAAGTAAGTTAACCCCCGGGTCGTAATTTAGACCACTTTCCCCCAAAAATTTAAATTAATTTTTCCCCCCCCATTTTCCAAAAAAATTAAAAGTCCAAATTTTTTCAAATTTAAGTTCAACCCTTTTTAAATAGAAACGCCTGGCGCGGGTGCAATGGTATGCACCTTGTATTAATGGCGGGGGCTTCTAGGAACTTTACGATGGGGCCGTAAATTTTTCCCGGAATCTCCCCCAAAATAACATTTCATCAAATTGCCATCCTGCTTACTGAAACTTCTGTTCTTTTCCCATCTTATTTGCTTTTCCCTTTTCCCTTTGGATTTTGGTTGGAAAAGAGTTAAAAAATTAATCTTGGTCAAAAAGAACCCAGAGGTTATGTTAAAGAAAAAAAACAAAGAGCCCGGCCCCCAAATGTTAAATAGAAAATTTTTGGGTTAATTTATCATTAAATTTTTTAAAATTAAAAAGGTATTTCTCAAAAAAAATATACATACAGGGTTTATTTCACAACAACCCCAAAAAGTTGAAGTTAAAATTTAAAAATAATAAAAAAACCCTTTAAATTTTTTCCCAAAATTATTAAATTTAATTTTTCTTACTGAATACCATATGGTCCAAAAATTATCTAAAAAAATTTTTTCACCCAAATGAGCATTTCTGAGACAATTAAAAAAGAATTCAAAAAGTAGCAAAAAAAATTTCAAAGTTTTCATGTTAAAACACACAATACTTCCCAAAAAAGAATTTTTATTTTGTCAAAATTTTATATACCCAAAAAAATTAAAAAAATTTCACTTTTTTAAAACGATAAATGTAAAAAAAGACAAAATGATAGGGAAAATTACATTGTTTTCAAACAAGGTTTTTAAAAAGGGATTCAATAGAAATTCCTTTCTAATTTAAACTAGAACCCCTGGGGTGGGGTCATTTTGACCCAAATTTCTTTTTTTTAAAGTTTTTAAAGAAAAAAAGCCGGGCCCCAACCCGTTATGCAAAAAAGAAATATTGAAAAAGGGGTTTCAATTAAACTCATAAAGGGTACTTATAGAAAAGCCTATGCTTCCATATCAAAAAATTTTACGAAAGGGAAAAAGCCACCCCAAAAAAAAAAGGAATGGTCAAAAAAATTTTTGGCCACAATGCTTTTATATCAATTTTGTATGTTCAAGGCATATTGCCGCAATATTCGGAAAACTTAGGGGGTCTGTTGCTTAAGGGCTGCCTTTTTGCCCCATACTAGGGCAAAAAAGATTACTGAGCTCCCTTCATCCCACAGTTGATATTGAAAAATCACCCAAAAAAGCTTCCAGAAACAATATCATTTTATAACTCAACAAAATTTGGTGTCGACATTCCAATCAAATGGCTCAGAAATATTCTGTGAAGACAGGACCAGGGAGGTGACCAGTTCATGTATTCCACAATATAATGGATCTTGCAGGCATAAGTTCATGGGTTTAAAAATTTAAAAAATTTTCTAGAAAAAAAAATTTCAAAAAGGGGAAATACCCTTTTTAACAACTCATTAGAGAGTTCTGTAGTGCATATATTCACAAAATAAAGTACAAGTCAGATACGCAGACAAAAGAGGATACAACTGAAGAATCTGAGCAGATGCAAAAAAGGGTTCATTGCCAAGCTTGCTTTCAAGTGCAGAAACAAAACTGTACATACTTGTTCTGACTGTAAAATATCGATATGTGGAAAATGTACAAAATATATAAAAAGTTGCCCAAAATGTGCAGGAACTGTGTAGGAAATCTTGACTGGTAGGAAACAAAATATTTCTAATAAGTTGTCTGTATATTTTACTAACTGTATACAATATTCCATATTGTAATATCTTACTATTTTTTATCACTTATTATTACAATTTAATGTTCAAAATGAATAAATGTCATTGCCAAATACTTACAGCATACTTTTAGCATTTAAAATGGGTTTTTTTAATTTGGGGGAATTTTTACCCGCCGCGGTTTTTGGTATTTCCAAAACCCCTTTTCGGTTCTGTTTAAAAATACATTTAAAAGGCATTAAAAATTTATAATCCTTTTCAAAGGCTAAATGGTTTGGGAAAATTTAAAAACAAAAAGCCAATTTTAAGGAGGTTTTTAAAATGATAGTGTAGGGAAAATTGAACCGGGGAACCCTTTCCCTTTAAAAAAGTACTTTATGAACCCCCAAAAGCATCTTAAGGGGGATGTCCAATACTGGTTAATTTAGATACCGCTACACCCAGTATACCAACTATGTCTCACAAAAAAATACACAGAGTAACAGAAGCCATAATTTAAAGGAATACACTTATGCGGACATATTTAATAAGTATATTATTATTAATAGTTATTTTTAAAAGTACAATTATTAATTTATTTAAAATTTCTTTTTTTTCATTAAATACTTAATTTATTTTTAATTTACTTTTTCACATTAATTGCTAATTACATTAAATAGCAATGAAAATATTCAGTGGTGGCTAAAATTGTAAAAACTTTTTAAAAATTCTTTCAATTTTTTTTTAAATTTTTTGTTTATAGAAAATATTAAAGGACCCACATAAACACAGTCTAAAGAATCATTTTAAAGGGAATTTAAAAAACTGAATCCCAAAAAAAAAGGAAAAGAAATTCAAGTATTTGAATCCGGGAAAAATAACAACACACATTATATACCGATGATAGTAGTGGGTTTATCAGAACTTTTCCACAAAACCCCCTTTTGGGGGAATTAATAAAATATGGTAAACATGAGATATTTAATGAAATGTTTGAGAAAGTTTCTGTACTATTGGACTGTCCTACTGTATCAGACAAATTCATTGCAGTAGATGATGCGTGAATAGCTCCAATTATGACAAAGACATCTTAGAGTTTATTCAAAGCTAAAAAAATATTGATGCAGATTCTGGCAACAAAAATAAAATAAAATCAATCCCGTTCCCCCCCTCATTGAAATGAAGAATATTAAGCAATCCCAGGATTTTTTTTGCAAAAAAAATCACAAAAAAAAATAAAAAGTTTTTTTTAAAAGGGGCATGCTTTTTTTTAACCCAAAAAACCCAAACCTTTTTAAAAACAGGATTCAGCAGCAATATTCACAGAGTAGATCTCCCGGGTCTTCACACCCAACAGCAATAAAAAACAATAACCAGTGTTTTAAAAAAAAAAGTAACAGCTTATTCACAAGCACAAACCGAGCCAATGGCTGGGCAAAAAAACCCCCCACTACTCACTGGTTTAATCCCGACTCACTGCCATTTCCTGAGCATATTATTTATAGGACGAAAATTCCAGAAATATACGCTTGGCATTGTGGAGGGATCCACTACTTTCCAAAAAAGGTTCCGGTTGCCAACATTTCGCCAAAAGATGCCAACCCGGGGTAGCCAAAATTTTTGCCAAATTTCATTGAATCGCCATTATAAATTTTAAAAAGGGGGCATTGCTTTTTTGAATGGCACAATTTTAAAATGAAATAAACCAAAAATAGAGTAATATAAATGGTTTAAAAACCCCAAATACAAATTATTTACACAAAATTTGAAAATTCCCCCCTCCCAAAAACTGCCCTCCCGGGGGAGGGGTTTAAATCCCCAAAAGCCCACACCCTTTACCCAAATTTTTTTGGGTTGGGGATAATTTTGCCATCTTGGGAACCCTACTTTGATACACTAGATATGGTAAACATAACTATTTCTGAAATTTCGTATTTTGTCAGCGGACATTTCGAATTTCATTTCGTTTTGGCTAACCAGGCTGGAATGGTTGGTGTGTGAAGGAATATATCTTAGAATTTTTACTTTGTTGAATGCGAAAGGTTAAAAAGAATTGATTGAATAGTGTATGAAGGAAGGACCGATTGCTTAGTTATGAATGTCCTAAATGTAACGATCGGCATGATGTAACATGGTCGAAAATAAAACGCTTTCTTGAAATTGCACCAGCCACGCCGAAGGTATGTTCGACCATTACCTGCAAGAATAAAAATGGCGGCCTCACACGATCATTCACTTAGCGTTGAGACCTTCAAGACTTTTTAAAATCTGTTGTTATGCTGTACCCTCCACTCTGAAAAGATCAGCAGTAAGAAAGTAAGTGCTGTTTTTTTAATTTTTTTTTTATCTTAAATGCTTAATTTCTATATTGTTTACATATATTTTCATTACGCATCCACCTTATCTCTCCAAGGCCATCTAGAAAGGACCAGGCCGTGACAGCTTTTTGATGACGTCACGAAAGGAGGGAAAGCTTTTCTACGCGCATTCGCTCTGTGAGGAATAATAAAGCTTTGAACATTTATTCTTTTCATGCCATAGGCTAAAATTTCCGCATTTATATTGATTATTTTTTAATTCTCACTGAGAATATTTTCTGATGAAAGTTATGCATTAATATGCTAGAATGATGCATAATATTTTCCTGGAAAAAGGGACAAAATCACTCATGATAGGATCCTAACAGTATAAGAAAAATCTAAGAAAAACTGGCTCAATGTAAAATAATTTCAATCAGATAAAATAAAAAACATTTACTTGCAAAGAAAATTATTAGTAACATTTTGCTGGAGTTCCTTTTTCCTGTGAAATGACATTTTTGATGCTCATAGAATCAATGAATCATAACAAAAGAAAGAATTATAAAAAGATGCATGCAAAAATATATACAAATATAGAAATGACAAACAGTTTTAGACACCATAGTAATATATAGTAAAAATAGATTCTAGATTATACGTTAAAAATATTCAATTTTCATTCATTCAATATTCAAAAATTTTAAAATAATTTCAATCCAATAAAATAAAAAAACATTTACTTGTAAAGAAAATATGAAAAGTAAAGTATTTGAGGCATATTATTACATAAAAAATGCATGACATGTGTGTGTGAACACAGTTTAGACATCATAATTATATAGCAAATATAGGATGTTAAAAATATATACATTAGTAAATACACTTACCTATAAATAATCAGAAAAAATTTTTCCGGAATATATTCATTAATGAGGCAACATACTGATTATTTTAAAAATTTTGAATCATTTGCATTTGTGATGATATTAAAATAAAATACATTATTTTTATGCATATGCATTAAAATTCAATATTATGCTATGGTAACAATATCAAAAAATCAAACTAAATTTTTAAAATTTAAAAAAAAATAACATTTTACATACTTTGAATGAAAAAATCTTTATGAAAAAAATTTTAAAACAAAAACGTAAATAAATAATTTTTCTTCAATTAATAGTTATATGAACAATTAAACACTTATAAAATGTATGTAGTAAAAAAAAATTACAAGGATATCATACAGTGAATAAAATCTTTCGAAATTAAATATATAAATAAATAAAACAGAAAAATAAAAAAAGCAAACTTTAAATTTTAAATTTGGGCCCTTTAAAATTTCTTCTTTTTTTCTGTTATCCTTCCTATAAAAATTTCTTCATTGGGTTTTTTTTGAATAATTATTTAACATATGTTCCCAAATTAACGAATATTTTTTTAAAATATAAAATGCAGGAATTTACAATTTACACAAAGGTGAATAAAACAATGCAAGGCTTTCCCCACAACTCGTGTAATTCAGATACGCTTCTGTTATGCTTGTAAAGCAAGATTTGGCAATCAATTTTAAAAAACCCGATTCAAATGTTTTCGATATTAACAAATTAAAAATGAAATATTGCGTTGAAATGACTTTCATAACAATATCTGTGGGCATTTTAAACCTCCTCTATCCAGAAGTTTCAAATATTTTGTCCCTTCTATTTTTCGAGTAAATTAATCTGCTTATCTAAAAAAAAATGTATGCTTCTCGACATTTTTTATATTATGCACACAATATACCACTATATACATTAAAAAACTTGATACTCTTCTATTGAAATATCATCTGGTTTATTTCTAATGTTTAATATTTCGTTGAAATCTGTAATATCTACTTTAACATGAAATATCTCACCTGTGAATGATTTGAAATTAAATTTTTAGTGAGATAGTACCATATTTATCTGAGTGCAAATTTAACACATTTTTAAATGAACTTTTTTCAGTTTTAAAAATTTTGCACAGTGAAAAGATAATTTGCTCCAGACATTTGTCTGCATTGTCTAAATTGGTTTCTAAATTATCAGTTTGGAACTCTTTCCAGTTAAAAATATTTGAAATTTACCCGCAAAAGATACTTTATTAGTTCTGGGATGGTATTTCCTTATGCCTCAAAGAAAAAAAATGTTCTCTCGCTTAAACAACCTTCTCGTTTATTTTTTTTTTAAATTTTTTTCCACAGCCCAGCCACTAAACAAATTTTAAAAAAAGGAATCTATCATCATCCATTGATAAAAAGGGGAAACACTTTTTTTTTAAATTTTAAAGATTTTGCCCCCGTTGGATTTTTTATTCATTTTTTCCCCAGAAATCAAAATATTTTTGATGAATATTGCAGTGCCCCTAAACATTTCTGGGTAGCCTAATTTATCTTTTAATATATTAAGTGGTCAATTGCTTTCTTGAAAAAATTTTTAAAACAAATTTAACTTTTTTGTTTCCAAAATTTTTTGGGTTTTTAAAGCTTTTAAACATAATTTAGGAGCTAATTTAACAATAATGTTCATTTCTTCATTAAAAATTTTTAAAATAATGATGAGAAAGATGCTTTTGGGATTTAAAAAAATTCTGAAGGATAGGATACATTAAAAAAAGAATCAGCATCTTTCTGTTTTAAACCCAATTATTTTATGATTTATTATGTTATAGATTTATAGATGCATTATTAGCTGGATTCTGAAAAACACTCTTTTTTCCAATTACTAAACACAATTTAGAAAAAAATTTCTATTTACTCTGTTATTATCACTTACAATGAAAACAACTAAAAAAACCTCCCTTTTTCCCTAGTAACAAAATTTCTTAATCAGAATGAAGTTTTAAAAGCATTCTGTTTTTTACAGGATTCAATGATACTATTTCTTTTTTTTTACTCAATAAAAAAGTATAAAAAACATTGAATCATAGTAGCTTTTCCCCTTCTCAGTAAATCAATTATTTTATTACATTTATAGAATTGCTGATTTGATGAAAATTTATCAATTTGTAATATTACCTGTTTCTCATGGTCTTTCGTTCTTTACACCACCGTAGAAAATTTTTTTCATTAGCCGATTGACAAACCTGGGAAACTTTAACCCAGATGCAACTCTCGAATTTCTCACACTTGGAAAATTATATTCCCCTTATCTCCTAGGAATAACATGTGGTGATTTTGTATATGCGAAAAAAAAACCTTTAAAATTACTGCTATACTTAGGGCTGTTTATTCAAATTTAATAATTTCATTTGCTCTAAAATAAAATTTGTGCCTCGAAATTTTTTCAGCATTATAGTTTTCAATATACTTTTCCATGATTGAATAGCCATAACATGATGGGGAACAGAATTAAGGGAAGAGTTTTCTTTAAATTTTTTGTATTAAAATTTTAACATCCAAAAATTTTTAACCTAGGAGGATTATATTAAAAATTTTTTCCAACACACGAAGGTATTTTTAAATTCACGATTATTATTAAATATAACAATAAAAGATCTGTATTTATTTTCAGGGTTTTAAAATAAAAGGACAATTTTCGAAACATAAAAGAAATGTTATGCAACTTTCACAATCATGTTTTAGAACATTATTTTAGATAAGAAATCAGATATGGGTTTTTCCCGATTAGCAGATTTTTTTAAAAAAATTCAAATTTGGTAATTTCGTCTTAATGAAATTAGTAAACAGTTTTCTCCTAACTGTTTCTTTTTTTCCTTTTTGTTGAATTGTCCCCCGGCGTTTTTAATTTTTTCATTCAAGTAGGATGGACAACCAGGGGGAAAAAGCAAGGATATGCATTCCTGATAATTTTTTTAATACACTCTAGGTATTTCTACAACAATACCAGTCTTGTCAGTAATTTTATCTTTTTTCACAAAGAAGATTCAGGGGGAAAAGTTTAAAACCTGCACTATTGTTAGTATTTTTAAAATCCCTGGAATTTTCTTTTTCCCAAATTTTAACAACTGTTCATCTTTTGGGGAAACAAACTCAAAAAAACGGTTGCCCCTTTTTTAGAGGAACAATTTGGTATACAACATCGAGGCATTATTTAAATTGCAGCTTTAGGTTAAGTTATTAATATCTTTTAGTTAATTAAGATTTAACAGAATAAACAAAACACTAATTTTACATTTAAGCCAATTTCTTTTATAAAAAAAATATCTTTTTCAAATAATCAAGGATGTTGGCATATATCGCGTTTATTTATCGGTTCTCAAGACCAAAAAAAATAAAAAATTTAATGACAAGAATAATACAAAATTTTACCTTTTTTTTTTTGCTTAAAAGAAATCGATTAATCCTTTTTTGTAGAAAATCCAGTCAATTTATCCTGAGTAATGAATATAATTTCCGTGGAATAACCTATCAACTTTGTCAGCATACAAGATGGAAGGGGAATGTAAGTTTTTAAATTGTCCCCCCTTTAGTCCCGGACCGGGTTTTAATAGTCAGTGTCGGGCTTACTCTCTTCAGATATTTGTTTTCTGTATTCACTTCCCCATTGTCTGTTTTGCCGCCATCTGGTTTTGGCTTCCTTTTGGTTTGTCCAAGGGGGTGGGGTTCCCAATTTTTGGCGTACAACCCTTTGGGAAAAAGGGATCTATTTACAGGCAAACTACTCACATAAAATCACCCATAAAAAACAAATGTATTCCCCACATATACAAAACAAATAAATTCAAAAACATGAAGAGATTAAAAAATAAATTCCCAAAATTAAAATAAAAATAAAGGGAAATTTCAAAAAAAGAAATAATTTACATTATTTACATAATCATTAATGACCCTGGTCGCAGGGTCTTATTCATCTTGTCCCAAAATAAGAGGCTAGCCTATTGTAATGTATTACCTTCCGTTTTGAGTGTGGTATTTCTGTATGACCACAACGCATTCGTCTTTTTAGGGCTGTGTAAAGACCTTCCCGTTTGTCTGCAGCTTTGGGGAGAGTCCTTTTCGTGTTTGATTCCATAACACCTTTGGCCGGGGAATGGGTTTCCTTTGCTTTTTTAAAGGGGCTTATCTTCTGAAACCCAAACCCAAATTTTTTCCCCAGTCAGATGATGCATTTCCTCCATCCATGCCTGGGGTTTTTTCGACATACCCCTCAGGGCCAGGGGCATCTTGGGGGCTGAACGAAGATCTGCGGGAGACAAAAATCTCGCTGAAAAGCATCTGCAATGGGGGAAAAAAGGGTGGTCCGTGAACGGGACTCCTGAGGCAAGCAGGAAAAAGGGGAATTTTGTCCCCGACCTGTTGATTACGGATACCAGGAGAGAAGGCTGTTCAGGATGGTCCCATTGAACCTCTCTACCATGCCGCCCGACTGAGGATGCAAAGTTGTTGTCCTGGTTTTTTCCATGGCGGTATTTCACAAAGTCTCTTTCAAACTGCAGAATCGGGGTTTTTCCCGGGGGGTGTAGTTTTAGAGGGACCCCAATCGGGGGAAACAGTGTTGAACTAGAACCCTGCAACAGTTTAGGCCTCTTGGTCGGGGAATAGGATAGGCTTTAGGCCACTTATGAAGTAGTCCATGACAACCAGGATGTTGTTGTTGCCATCTGACAATCCAAAAAGTGGACCTAGGATGTCAAAAGTATTGTTTTAAAGGGCCCCCCATTATACAGCCAGTCTTCCTCTAGTGTGTTTCTGGGACCTTTTTTGGGAGCACAGGGGGGTCACATTCGACAACAGTTTTTTCCCACACATTGTTCCAGTAAACACTCACGAACTTTTGTGGTCTTCATAACACCAAAAAAGACCCCCCGTTGGACTGCCATGGAGTTCCTTAAGGATCGTTGAAATTTTGTCTTTGGGAAAAATTGCCACCTGAATGTTTTTCCGCGTCAGACTCCCCTTTTGATATAAAAAAACTATTTCTAAAATGGGAGAATCCCAAAAAGCCCCCTAAACTTCGTTGTAGGATGGAAGGGGGGTTGCCTTGCCAGCTGGGGTTTTAACGAAAATATTTGAATTCTAAGATTGGTTTTTTTTCGGATGGCCCGTTGATCCCGGCGCTTTTATCACCCATGGGTTCCCCGATGTTGATGGTGTTGTAACGGCAACTATTTGATCTATTACACCCGAATTTTCATTCTTGAGCAGTATTTTCTGTTCTCCGTGAAATCTTCAAGGGGCCTCTCCATTCCCCCCTGCTGATCCTTTTATGTTTCCATAATTCCTTGGGGTTTGAATTTTTTTACAGTGTGGATGCTCCCGATTTACTTTTAGGGCAGTTATTTCAGGGGCCCACTCCCCCGCATCCCGCCGGGTTGCGTCTTCCCTTTTTTTGGGGGCAGTTACTTCCCCGATTCCCTGGTTACCACAGTCCCAGCACGGATGCCACGCTCCTCCGGCTGCGTTTTTGCTACAAATCTTGAATTTCCCTTTTAATTTTTTATTCCTTGCCCCTGGAGATTCAAAGGTGCCCTGCAGTCACTCTAGCTCCTTGGATGAAAGGGGGCTATGAAAAAATAGCTTGGTGGGGCTTCAAATTTGGGCATATAACAGGACAGATTTGGGGGTGGGCATCTGCCATTCTTTCAACCTCTGTTTCTTCATTCTCCAATGCCCCCAAAAAAACCAGATAAATCATATTTCGCAATTTGCTGGCTGAAAAGGCTAAAGGGAGTGACCCTCTGTATTTCAAAGGCTACCCTGCAAACTTTCTTGGTTTCTGGTGTCTTGTTTTCATCTGAAGGGGGGCATAGTCTTTGGGGTATTTCTGGCGCCGAAAATCAGAGCATTTTAAGGGAGTTCAAATTCAGGGGTCTGTGTCGGCAGAGTCTGCAGTACTTCAGCAGCTTCTCCCCCAAGGGATGCTACTGCGACAAGGACCCCTTTAGTCCATCCATTGGCTTCAGAAATTATACAAAATTGAGTCTTGTATACCCCCAGTTGGTTTTCCGCATAGGTGGAAGTTTCACAGACACTGGAGAAGCAGGGGAGGGACCGGGGGAACAGGTACAAAAACCCTTTTATTTTTGTATTCCCCAAAACTAGAAGCTTTTTTTCCAGATCTTCAAATCACTGGGGAAAAATTTTTAACAACTTCTTTAATTCTTTCTTCAAATTCTCTTTAATTCTTCCTATTTCTTCAACCTGTTCTTTAATTCTTCCTATTTCTTCTTCTACTTTCTTCTCTTCAACTACTGCAAACTTTTCTTCAACTTTTAATGCTATTTTCTTTCCCCACTTTGATTTCCTCAACATTGTTGATTTTCTTTTCTAGGCATTCTTGGGGCTTAAAAGCACAACACTTATTCTTCAAAGAAAAAAAAAAATTTTGGGAAATCGCCATTTTAGAAATATCATATTCGAAAATAGCAGAGAATTAAACAGAAGACGTGAACAATAGAAAAATTACACTGAATATGGTTAAATTTTCCTTTGTAATGATCCAGGGCGAACATCAACCGGGAAACCCCCCGTATAAAAACCCCCCCCGGTTAAAAACAAAAAAAAGAATTAACAGGAAAAATATTGCTTTTTTCCTTTAAAACCCACTTGATTTTTCACCCAAATTTTCTCCAAATCATAAGTGCCAAATTTGGTCCCTTCTAAATTTGAAATTAAGGTAGTGAGTTTTAAGGCAAATTGCCATCTTGTTTCTTTTTTTTCTTTTTAAGCGGAAAACCCGGAAACTGGCCGAATCGACATTTATGGAAATTTTTCTTTAAAGTGCGTCTAATTTCCACCACTTGCAGTTTCCCCCTAAATTTATGGGAAAGGAAAGTCATTTTTTTTGGTTTCGGGGATTTCTTGGCTTGTTTAATTTTTTTCCGGTAATATTTTTATTTTTCCCCACAAATTTAAAAAACCAGGTGTCCAGCAAAGGACAGGAAATTTGTTCTTTCGTTTTATAGTAGGTGGGTTTTTTCCCTTTAAATCCTGGGTTTTAAAAAACATTTAATTCTCAAAAATTTTCCTATTTCTTAATTGTTCCTTAAACTTCTTTACTTTTCTTCAATAAAAACTTTTTAATTTCCCAAGCATTTTTTACACACTTTTATTTCCTAACAGTTGTTTTTTTCCTAGGTTCGGGGTTTTAAAAAAAAACCTTTTCCTTGGAAAAAAGATTTTGAACGTTTTTTTAGAAAAATTCCATTTGAAAATGCAAAATTTTGGGAGTTTTTTTAACAAAGGAAAACGGGAAATAATTTAGAATCTCTAATAGAATGGGTTTAAGGAACAAAAATTTTATTTTAAATCAATTTTCCCATTCAACAAACCTTTAAAATAAAAATTTTTAACCATTTGAATTTCGCTCTTTGGGGTAAAAAGGGGAATAAACCCCAACACAAAAGCCCAAATTGAAAACAAAAATTTGGGAAAGACATTAAATTTTCCCATCATCACTACCTGTTTGGTGTGGCTTCTTGGATTAGTTGGTTCTAGGATTTTTTCCTACTTCCTTATTTTTGTGTGAAGGAAGGATATGGAAATCTTAACCACTAGATTTTAGAATTGCAATAGATCAACAGAAAAAATTTTGAATGTACTTTTTCTATTTTCCAAGTATCAACGCTTTTTTGAAAAATGAAACAAACATATTTTTCTAAGAAATTTTGTAGGAAAAAGAAAACCTGAATAAAAGTTATAAATTAATTATTCATAAAGATTTATTACAAATTAAATAACCTGATCAGGAGATACAGCTTGGAAAATGTGCTCTACAATCTTCATCATTCTGCCCACAAGAACGCAAACGCTTTTGAACGATGCGATCACATCCATTGATTTACAGTTAAAAAATGTTTCAGAAAACAATGATGGTAAACTCACGAAAAAGGTGCGAAAGCATCATAAGTTTTAAAGATTAAGAGAGTCGGAAACCTCTATCAACACTGTTAAATTGGCTGTTTCGATGTAACATTTATCAAATCTGTTATATGTACATGCTTGAAATTTTTTTATACAATTAAAGCACACATTTCTCATTATAACTGGTATGAGCTTTTGGCTAATTTTGTATTTTTTCATAATTTATAAAATATTTTATCAAACAGTGAAATTTGACCCATTTTTTACATAAAAAATTTGTGAAAAATGAATTCTAGGTTTTTTCAAAAGCTCATTTCGGTATATATTACCGATCCTTATAAATATATCAAAAAATTTACATACCTGCGAACAGTAGTTTCTCAGAAAAGGTACATCGAACATCAAAATTTACATTTTTGAGATAAATTTATTTAAATAAATACAGTGAGATTTCTCATTGGCTAGGAAATTTAAAATAAACGGGTCAATTTACAAGCAAAACGAAGTACTTTGCGTACAATTTTCCCACTCAAATGGGCGTGGCTCAGTTTCAAAGATTGTTTAAAAAAAGCTTTTTAAGGTATTTTCAGAAAAGGGGAAAATCTAAGCGGGAAAACTGCCATTTTGAAATGGAAAGCAAAGTACACAACTCAGCTCGTTGCCAGATTCTCATTTCTTTTACCTGTGTGTAGGGGATGCAACAGAAATTTATATAAATTAAACCTATCCTTGTTAATTGCTTTAGAGCACCATCAACTTTCAGTTTTTCCCCCCTTTACGAATATATAAAGCTAATCAAAAAATGCAAAAATAGTAGCATGATTTTTAAAGTTTTTCTTAACATATAAAAAAAATGTCATTTAAAAAGGGGGGTATTTTTTCCTATAAAATAGGGGATACTAATCGTATCAATTTTTACATTTGTATAAAAGTTATTTTCATCTTCACCCATTTTTCA